>JANJXV010001520.1:95000-110789 GCA_024803745.1 Megascapheus bottae | reverse complement strand
ACCCTCACCCTAATACTAAACTTTACCATAACCCTAACCCTAACCATAATCCTTACCCTAACCCTAACCCTAACCTTAGCCCTTACCCTAACCCTAACACTAACCCTAACCCTAACCCCTAACCCTAACCCTTAACCTAATCCTAACCCTAACCCTAACCCTAACCCTAAACCTAAACCTAACTCTAATCCTAAACTTAACTCTAACTCTAAACCTCACCCTACCCTAGCCCTTACCCTAACCCTAACCCTAACCCTAACACTAACCTTAACCTTAACCCTAAACCTAAACCTAACCCTTAACCTTACCCTAACCCTAAAACTTACCCTTACCCTAACTCTAACCCTAAACCTAACCCTAACCCTTATCCTAACCCTAACCCTAAACCTAACCCTTAACCTAAACCTAACCCTAACCCTAACCCTTACCCTTACTCTATCGCTAACCCTAACCCTAACCCTTACAGTAACCCTTACCCTTACCCTATCCCTAACCTTATCCCAACACTAACCCTACCCCTAAACCCTAACCCAAATCATTAACGTAACCCTAACCCTAAACCTAACCCTTACCCTTACCCTAAGCATAACTCTAACCCTAACACGAACCATAACCATAACACTTACCCGAACCCTAACCCTAAAGGTTACCCTAACCCTAACCCTAACCCTAACCTTAACCCTAAGGCTAACCCTAACCCTAACCCTAATCTTTACCCGTACCCTAACTCTAACCCCAAACCTAACCCTAATCCTAAACCTAACACTAACCCTAACACTTACCCTAATCCTAACCCTAATCGTAACCCTACCCTTACCATTACCCTAATCCTAACGCTAACCCTAAACCTTACCCTAACCCTAACCTTAACCCTAACCTGTACCCTTATCCTAACCCTAAACCTAAACCTAACCCTAAACCTAACACTAACCCTAACCCTTACCTTTACCCTTACCCTAACCTTAAACCTAACCCTAAATTTAACCCCAACACTAAACCTAACCCTAACCCTTACCTTACCCTAAACCTAACCCTAACCCTAAAACTAACCCTAACCCTAAACATAACCCTAACCCTAACCCTAACCCTTACCCTAAACCTAACCCTAACCCTAACCCTAACCCTAACCCTAACCCTTACCCTTACCCTAAGCCTAATTCTAACCCTAACCCGAAACCTAAACCTAACCCTTACCCTAATCCTAACCCTAAACCTTACCCTAAACCTAATGCTAACCCTAACCTTAACCCTAACGCTAATCATAACCCTAACCCTAATTCTTACCCTTACCCTAACCCTAACCCTAAACCTAACCCTAACCCTAACCCTAACCCTAAGCCTTACACTATCCCTAACCCTTACCCTTACCCTAAGTCTAACCCTAAACCTAACATTAAGCCTAAACCTTACCTTTACCCTAACCCTAATCCTATCCCTAACCCTACCCCTTACCCTTACCCTATCCCTAACCCTAACCTTAACCCTAACCCTAAACTTAACCCTAACCCTTACCCTTACCCTAACCCTAACCATAAACCTAACCCTAACCCTAACCCTATCCCTAACCCTAACCCTTACGCTTACCCTAACCCTAACCCTAAACCTAACCCTATACATATCCCCTAATCCTAACCCTAACCCTAACCCTTACCCTTACCCTAACCCTAACCCTAACTCTAACACTAACCCTTACCCTTATCCTAACCCTAACATTAAACCTAACCCTAACCCTAAACCTAACCCTAACCTTAACCCTAACCCTAACCCTAACACTTACCCTAAACCTAACCTTAAACCTAATCCTAACCCTAACCCTAACACTAACCCTAACCCCAACCTTAACCCTAACCCTAACCCTTACCCTTACTCTAACCCTAACCCTAACCCTAACCGTAACCCCTACCCATACCCTAACCCTAAACCTAACCTTAAACCCAACCCTAAATCTAACCCTCACCCTAATCCAAAACCTTACCCTAACCCTAACCCTTAACCTAACCCTAACCTTCACCCTAACCCTAACCCTTACCCTTACCCAAACCCTAATCGTAATTCTAACCCTTACCCTTAACCTAACCCTAAACCTAACCTTAACCCCAACCCTAAATCTGACCCTAACCGTAACCCTAAATCTTACCCTAACCCTACCCCTTACCCTAACCCTAACCTTAATCCCAACACTAAACCTAACCCTAAACCTAAAACTAACCCTAACCCTTACCCTAACCCAAACCCTAAACGTAACCCTTACCATAACCATAAACCTTGCCCTAACCCTAACCCTAATCCTAACCCTAACTCTTACCCTTACCCTAACCCTAACCCTAACCCTAAAACTAACCCCAATCCTAATCTTAACAGTAACCCTAATCCTAACCCTTACCCTAACCCTAACCCTAATCCTAACCCTAACCCTTCCCTTACCCTAACCCCAACCCTAAATCTAACACTAACCTTAACCCTAAACCTAACCGTAAACCTAACCCTATCCCTAACCCTAACCCTTACCCTTACCCTAAACCTAACCCTAACCCTAACCCTAACCCTAACCTAACCCTAACCCTAAACCTAACCCTAACCCTAACCGTTACCCTAACCTTAAACCTAACCCTAACCCTAACCCTAACACTTACCCTAACCCTAACCTTAACCCTAACCCTAACCCTTACCCTTACCATTACCCTAACCCTAAACCTAACCCTAAACCTAACCCTTACCCTTACCCTAAACCTAAACCTAACCTTAACCCCAACCCTAAATCTAACCCTAACCCTAACCCTAACCCTAACACTATCCCTAACCCTAACCCTATCCCGAACACTTACTCTAACCCCTACCCTAGCCCTAACCCTAACCCTAAACTTTACCCTAAGCCTAACCCTAAACCTTAACCTTACCGTAACCCAAATCCTAACCCTAAACCTAACCCGAAACCTAAACCTAACCCTTACCCTAACTTAACCCTAACCCTTACCCTAACCCTAACCCTAACCCTAACCTTAACCATAAAGCTAACCCTAACCCTAACCCTAATCCTTACCCTTACCCTAACCCTAAACCTAACCCTAACCCTAACACTATCCCTAACCTAACCCTATCCCTAACACTTAATCTAACCCCTACCCTAGGCCTAACCCTAACCCTAAACCTTACCCTAAGCCTAACCCTACCCCTAACCCTTACCCGTATCCTAACCCTAAACCTAACCCTAACCTTAACCATAACCCTAACCCTAACCCTTACCCTTAACCTCAACCTAACCCTAACCCTAAACCTTACCCTTACCCTAACCCTATCCATAACCCTAACCCTTAACCCTACACTAACCCTAACCCTAACCCTAAACTTAGCCTAACCCTAACCCTAACCCTAACCCTAACCGTAACCCCTATCCTTACCCTAACCCTAAACCTAACCTTAAACCCAACCCTAAATCTAACCCTCACCCTAATCCTAAACCTTACCCTAACCCTAACCCTTACCCTAACCCTAACCTTCACCCTAACCCTAACCCTTACCCTTACCCAAACCCTAATCGTAATTCTAACCCTTACCCTTAACCTAAACCTAAACCTAACCTTAACCCCAATCCTAAATCTGACCCTAACTGTAACCCTAAATCTTACCCTAACCCTACCCCTTACCCTAACCCTAACCTTAATCCCAACATTAAACCTAACCCTAAACCTAAAACTAACCCTAACCCTTACCCTAACCCAAACCCTAAACGTAACCCTTACCATAACCATAACCCTTGCCCTAACCCTAACCCTAATCCTAACCCTAACTCTTACCCTTACCCTAACACTAACCATAACCCTAAAACTAACCCCAATCCTAATCTTAACAGTTACCCTAATCCTAACCCTTACCCTAACCCTAACCCTAATCCTAACCCTAACCCTTCCCTTACCCTAACCCCAAACCTAAATCTAACACTAACCTTAACCCTAAACCTAACCGTAAACCTAACCCTATCCCTAACCCTAACCCTTACCCTTACCCTAAACCTAACCCTAACCCTAACCCTAACCCTAACCTAACCCTAACCCTAAACCTAACCCTAACCCTAACCGTTACCCTAACCTTAAACCTAACCCTAACCCTAACCCTAACACTTACCCTAACCCTAATCTTAACCCTAACCCTAACCCTTACCCTTACCCTTACCCTAACCCTAAACCTAACCCTAAACCTAACGCTTACCCTTACCCTAAACCTAAACCTAACCTTAACCCCAACCCTAAATCTAACCCTAACCCTAACCCTAACCCTAACACTATCCCTAACCCTAACCCTATCCCGAACACTTACTCTAACCCCTACCCTAGCCCTAACCCTAACCCTAAACTTTACCCTAAGCCTAACCCTAAACCTTAACCTTACCGTAACCCAAATCCTAACCCTAAACCTAACCCGAAACCTAAACCTAACCCTTACCCTAACCTAACCCTAACCCTTACCCTAACCCTAACCCTAACACTAACCTTAACCATAACGCTAACCCTAACCCTAACCCTAATCCTTACCCTTACCCTAACCCTAAACCTAACCCTAACCCTAACACTATCCCTAAACCTAACCCTATCCCTAACACTTACTCTAACCCCTACCCCAGGCCTAACCCTAACCCTAAACCTTACCCTAAGCCTAACCCTAACCCTAACCCTAACCCTTACCCGTATCCTAACCCTAAACCTAACCCTAACCTTAACCATAACCCTAACCCTAACCCTTACCCTTAACCTCAACCTAACCCTAACCCTAAACCTTACCCTTACCCTAACCCTATCCATAACCCTAACCCTTAACCCTACACTAACCCTAACCCTAACCCTAAACCTAGCCTAACCCTAACCCTAACCCTAACCCTAACTTAATCCTAACCCTAACCCTAAACCTAACCCTAACCCTTACCCTAACCCTAACCCTAACCCTAAAACTAACCCTAACCCTAACCTTAACCCTAACCCTCCCCTAACCCTTACCCTAACCCTAACCCTAATCCTAAACCTAACCCTTACACTTACCCTAACCCTAATCCTAACCCTAAAACTAACCCTAACCCTAACCTTAACCCTAACCCTTACCCTTAACCTAACCATAACCCTAAAAAAAAACTAACCCTAACCCTAACCTTAACCCTAATCCTTACCCTAACCCTAACCCTAACCCTAACTCTAACACTTACCCTAACCCTAATCCTAACCCCTAACCCTAAACCTTAACCTAACCCTAACCCTACCCCTAACCCTAACGTTACCCTTACCCTAAACCTAAACCTAACTCTAACCCTAAACGTAATACTAACCCTAACCCTAACCCTTACCCTAACCATAACCCTTACCCTAATCCTAACTCTAAACCTAACCCTAACCTTAACCGTAACCCTAACCCTTACCCTTACCCTTACCCTAAACCTTACCCTAACCCTAACCCTAACCCTAACCCTAACACTTACCCTAACAATAAACCTAACCCTAATCCTTACCCTTACCCTAACTATAAGCCTAACATTAACCATAACCATACCCTAACCCTAACACTTACCCTAACCCTACCCCCAAACCTAACTCTTATCCATACCCTAACCCTAACCCTAAACCTAACACTAACCCTAACCCCTAACCCTAACCGTAACCCTAACTCTAACCCTAATCCTTACCCTTACCCTAACCCTAACCCTAAACTTAACCCTTACCCTAACCCTAACCCCAACACTAAACCTAACTGTAACCATAATCCTTACAATATCCCTAAACTTAACCCGAACACTAAACCTAAGCCTAACCCTAACACTAACCCTTACCCTTACCCTAACCCTAACCCTACACCTAACCTTAACCTTAACCCTAACCCTTACACTTAGCGTAATGCTAAACCTAACCTAACCCTTACCCTAACCCTAACGCTAACCTTAACCCCAACCATAACCCTAACCCCTAACCCTAACCCTTATCCTAACCCTAATCCTACCCCTAACCCTAAAACTTACCCTTACCCTAACCCTAACCCTAACCCTAATACTAACACTTACCCTAACCCTAACCCTAACAATAACCCTTACCCTTACCCTAACTCTGAGCCTAACTTTAACCATAACCATAACCCTAACGCTAACCCTTACCCTAACCCTACCCTAAACCTAACCCGATCCCTAACCCTATCCCTAACCCTAACTCTTATCCTTACCCTAACTTTAACCCTGAACCTAACACTAAACCTAACCCCTAACTCTAACCGTAACCCTCACCGTAACCCTAACCCTTGCCCTTACCCTAACCCTAACACTAACCCTAATCCTTACCCTAACCATAACCCTAAACTTAACCCCAACCCTAACCCTAAACCCTAACCCTAACCCTTACCCTAACCCTATCACTAACCTTAACCCCAACCCTAACCCTAAACCCTAAACCTAACCCTTAACCTAACCCTAACCCTACCCCTAACCCTAAAACTTACCCTTACCCTAACCCTAACCCTAACCCTAACACTAACCCTAACCCCTAACCCTAACCGTAACCCTAACCCTAACCCTAACCTTACCCTTACCCTAACCATAAACCTAACCCTAATCCTTACCCTATCCCTAAACCTAAACCTACACCTTACCCTTTCCCTAACCGTAACCCTAACCCTAACCCTAACCATTATCCTTACCCTAACCCTAACCTTAACTTTAATGCTAACCCTTACCCTTACCCAAACCCTAATCATAACTGTAACGCTTACCCTAACCCTAACCTTAACCCCAAATCTAAACCTAACCCTAACCCTAACCATAACCCTAACCCTAATCCTAACCCTTACCCTTTCTCTTACCCTAGCCCTAACCCTAACCCTAACCCCAACACTAACCCCAACCCTAACCCTAACCCTTACCCTAACCCTAACCTTAACCCCAACACTAAACCTAACATTACCTCTAACCGTAACCCTAAACCTTACCGTTACCCTAACCCTAACCCTAAACCTAACCTTAACCCTAACCCTTACCCTTACCCTTACCCTAACCCTAACCCTAACCTTAACCCCAACCCTAAACCTAACCCAAACCCTAAACCTTATCCTTACCCTAACCCTAACCGTAACCTTACCCCTAACCCTAACCCTTAGCCTTACCCAAACCCTAACCCTAACCTTAACCCCAACCCTAAACCTAACTCTAACCCTAACTCTATCCCTTACCCTAACCTAACCCTAACCCTAACCCTTACCCTAACACTTACTCTAACCCCAAACCTAACCCTAAGCCGTACCCTTAACCTAACCCTAACCCTAACCTTAACCCTAACCCAAAACCTAACTCTAACCCTAAACCTATCCCTTACCCTAACCTAACCCTAACCTTAACCCCAACCCTAAACCTACCCCTAACCCTAACCATAACCCTTACCCTAACCCTAATCCTAACCCTAACCCCTACCCTAGCTCTAACAATAACCCTAACCCTAATCCTTATCCTAACCCTAACCCTAACACTTACCCTAACCCTAACCTAACCCTTACCCTAACCTAACCCTAATCCTTACCCTAACTCGAACCCTTACCCTTACCCTTACCCTAAACCTAACCCTAACCCTAACCCTTACCCTTACCTTAACCCTAACCCTAACCTAACCCTTATCCTTACCCAAACGATAACCCTAACCCTAAACCTTACCCTTACCCTAACCCTAACCCTATCCCTAACCCTAAACAAACCCTAACCCTAAACCTATCCCTAATCCTAACCCTTACCCTAACCCTAACCTTAACCCCAAAACTAAACCTAGCCCTAACCCTAACGCTAACATTTACCCTTACCCTAACCCTTACCCTAACCCTAACCCTAACCCTAACACTAACCCTAACCCCTAACCCTAACCGTAACCCTAACCCTAACCCTAACCTTACCCTTACCCTAACCATAAACCTAACCCTAATCCTTACCCTATCCCTAAACCTAAACCTACACCTTACCCTTTCCCTAACCGTAACCCTAACCCTAACCCTAACCATTATCCTTACCCTAACCCTAACCTTAACTTTAATGCTAACCCTTACCCTTACCCAAACCCTAATCATAACTGTAACGCTTACCCTAACCCTAACCTTAACCCCAAATCTAAACCTAACCCTAACCCTAACCATAACCCTAACCCTAATCCTAACCCTTACCCTTTCTCTTACCCTAGCCCTAACCCTAACCCTAACCCCAACACTAACCCCAACCCTAACCCTAACCCTTACCCTAACCCTAACCTTAACCCCAACACTAAACCTAACATTACCTCTAACCGTAACCCTAAACCTTACCGTTACCCTAACCCTAACCCTAAACCTAACCTTAACCCTAACCCTTACCCTTACCCTTACCCTAACCCTAACCCTAACCTTAACCCCAACCCTAAACCTAACCCAAACCCTAAACCTTATCCTTACCCTAACCCTAACCGTAACCTTACCCCTAACCCTAACCCTTAGCCTTACCCAAACCCTAACCCTAACCTTAACCCCAACCCTAAACCTAACTCTAACCCTAACTCTATCCCTTACCCTAACCTAACCCTAACCCTAACCCTTACCCTAACACTTACTCTAACCCCAAACCTAACCCTAAGCCGTACCCTTAACCTAACCCTAACCCTAACCTTAACCCTAACCCAAAACCTAACTCTAACCCTAAACCTATCCCTTACCCTAACCTAACCCTAACCTTAACCCCAACCCTAAACCTACCCCTAACCCTAACCATAACCCTTACCCTAACCCTAATCCTAACCCTAACCCCTACCCTAGCTCTAACAATAACCCTAACCCTAATCCTTATCCTAACCCTAACCCTAACACTTACCCTAACCCTAACCTAACCCTTACCCTAACCTAACCCTAATCCTTACCCTAACTCGAACCCTTACCCTTACCCTTACCCTAAACCTAACCCTAACCCTAACCCTTACCCTTACCTTAACCCTAACCCTAACCTAACCCTTATCCTTACCCAAACGATAACCCTAACCCTAAACCTTACCCTTACCCTAACCCTAACCCTATCCCTAACCCTAAACAAACCCTAACCCTAAACCTATCCCTAATCCTAACCCTTACCCTAACCCTAACCTTAACCCCAAAACTAAACCTAGCCCTAACCCTAACGCTAACATTTACCCTTACCCTAACCCTAACCCTAAACCTAACCCTAACACTAACCCTAACCCTAACTTTACCCTAACCCTAACACTAATCGTAACCCTAACCCTTACCCTTACCCTATCCCTAACCCTAACCCTAAAACTAACCCTAACCCTAACCTGAACCCTAACCCTAACCCTAACCCTTACCATAATCCTAACCCTAATCCTAACCCTTACCCTTACCCTAACCCTAACCCTAACCCTAACCCTAACCCTTACGCTTACCTAACCCTAAACCTAACCTTAACCCCAACCCTAAATCTAACCCTAACCCTAACTCTAACCCTAACCCTAACCCTAACCCTAACCCTAAACCTAAGCCTAACCCTATCCCTAACCCGTGCCCTTACCTTAACCCTAACCCTAACCTTACCCTAACCCTAAACCTAACCCTAACACTAACACTTACCCTAACCCTAACCCTAATCCTTACCCTAACCCTAACCCTAACACTTACCCTAACCCTAACCATAAACCTAAGCCCTAACCCTAAACCTTAACCTAACCATAAACCTAACCCCTAACCCTAAACCTTAACCTAACCCTAAAACTAACCCTAACCTAATCCTTACCCATACCCTAACCCTTACCCTAACCCTAACTTTAACCCTAACACTCACACTTACCCTTACCCTAACCCTAAACCTAAACCTAACCCAAAACCTAACCCTAACCCTAACCCTAACAATTGCCATTACACTAACCCTAACCCTAAACCTAACACCAACCCTAACCCTAACCCTAACCCTAACACTAACCCTAAATCTTACCCTTAACCTAAACCTAATCCTAACCCTTACCCTAAACCTAACCCTAAACCTAAACCTAACCCTATCTTTACCTAAACCCTAACACTCACCCTAACCCTTACCGTTACCCTTACCCTAACCCTAACCCTAACCCTAACCCTAAAACTTACCCTTACCCTAACTCTAACCCTAAAGCTAACCCTAACCCTTATCCTAACCCTAACCGTAACCCTAACCCTAACTATTTACGTAACCCTAACACTAAACCTAACCCCTAACCCTAACCCTTATCCTAACCCTAACACTAAACCTAACCCCTAACCCTAACCCTAACCCTAATCCTTACCCTTACCCTCACCCTAAACGTAACTCTAACCCTAACCGTAACTCTAACCCTAACCGTAACCCTTACCCTAACCGTAACCCTTAGCTTAACCGTAACCCTTATCCTAACCCTAACCCTAACCCTAACCCTTACCCTTAACCTAACCCTAAAGCTAACCCTAACCCTAACCCTAACCCTAACCTTAACCCTAACCCTAACCCTAACAATTGCCCCAAACCTAACCCTAACCCTAAACCTAACAGTAACCCTAACCCTAACCCTTACCCTTACCCTAACCCTAATCCTAAACCTAACACTAACCAAAACCCTAATTCTAACCCCTAACCCCACCCCTAACCCTAACCCTTACCCTTATTCTAACCCTAACCCTAACACTTACCCTTACCCTAACTCCTACCCTAACCCTAACCCTAACCCTAACCCTAACCCTTAAGCTTACGCTAACCTTGAACCTAACCCAAACCCTAATCCTTACCCTTACTTTTACCCTAACCCTAACCCTAAACCTAAGCCTTACCCTTACCCTAAACCTAACTCTAAACATTACCCTAAACCTATCCCTAACCCTAACTCTAACCCTAACACTGACCCCAACACATACCCTTACCCTAATGCTAACCCTAACCCTAACTGTAACCCTAAACCTAAACCTAAACCTAACCCTAACCCTACACCTAACCCTTACCCTTACCCTAACCCTAACCCTAAACCTAACCCTAACCCTTACCCTTACCCTAACCCTAACCTTAAACCTTACCCTAACCCAAAACCTAACCCTAACCTTAACCGTAACCCTTACCCTTTCCCTAACCGTAACCCTAAACATAACCGTAACCCAAACCCTAAATTTTACCCAACCCTAACCCCAATCCGAACCTTAACCCTTACCCTTACCCTAACCCTAAGGCTAACCCTAAACCTAAACATAATTCTAACCCTAACCTTAACCCTAACCCTAACCCTAAACCTAACCCTAACCCTAACCCTAACCCTTACCCTAACCCTAAACTTAAACCTTAACCCATACCCTAACCCTAACCCTAACCATAACCATAACACTTACCCTAACCCTAACTCTAACTCTAACCCTAACCCTAAACCTTACCCTAACCTTAAGCCTAACCCTAAACCTAAACTTTATCGTAACTCTAACCCTGACATTAACCCTAACCCTTAACCTAACCCAAACACTTACCCTCACCCCTAACCATAACCCATGCCCTAACCCTAACCTTAACCCTAACGCTAACCTCTAGCCCTAACCCTAACCCTAACCCGAACCCCAAAACCTAAACCTAACCCTAACTCTAACACTTAACATTATCCTAACCCTAACACTTACCCTTACCCTAACCCCTAATCTAACCCTAAACGTTACCCTAAACCTTACCCTAACCCTAACCCTTACCCTTACAATAACCCTAACCCTAACCCTAACCCTAACCCTAAACCTTACCCTTACCTAAACCTAACCCTAATCCTTACCCTAAACCTAACCCTAATCCTTACCCTAAACCTAACCCTAACCCTAACCCTAACCTTAACCCTTACCCTTACCGTAACCCTAATCCTAACCCTAACCCTATCCCTAACACATACCCTTACCCTAATCCTAACCCTAACCGTAACCCTAAACCTAACCCTAAACCTAACCCTAACACTAACCCTTACCCCAAACCTAACCTTAACCCCAACACTAAACCTAAACTTATCCCTAACCCCAACCTTGACCCTTACCCTAACCCTAACCCTAAACCTAACCCTAACGCTATCCCTTACCCTAAACCTAACCCTAATCCTAACCCTAACTCTTACCCTTACCCTAAACCTAACCCTAAACCTAAAGCAAACCGTAACCGTAACCGTTACTTTAACCCTAACCCTTACCCTTACCCTAACCCTAACCCTAACCCTAAACCTAACCTAACCCTAACCCTAACCCTAACACTTACCCTAACCCTAACCCTAATCCTAACGCTTACCCTAACCTTAACCCTAACTCTAACACTTACCCTAACCCTAACCCAATCCCTAACCCTAACACTTATCCTAACTATAACCAAACCCTAATGCTAACCCCTGAATTTAACCCTTAACCTAACCCTAACCCTAACCCTTAACCTAACCCTAACCCTTACCCTAACCATAACCCTAACCATAACCCTTACCCTTACCCTAACTCTAACCCTAAACCTAACCTTAACCCTTACCCTAACCCTAAACTTACCCTAACCCGAACCCTAAACCTTACCTAACCCTAACCCTAATCCTAACCCTAACCCTTACCCTTACCCTAACCCTTATCCTTACCCTAACCCTAACCCTAACCCTAACCATAACCATAACCCTTACCCTTACCCTAACCCTAACCCAAACCTAATCTAAACTATTACCCTTACCCTAACACTACCCCTAACCTTAACACTAAACCTAACCGTTACCCTTACCCTAACCCTAACCCTAACCATAATCGTTATCCTAACCCTAACCCTAACCATAGCCCTTACCCTAACCCTAACCCTAACCCTAACCCCTAACCGTAACCCTTAACCTAATCCTAACCCTAACCCTATCCCTTACCCTTACCCTAAACCTAAACCTAACTCTAATCCTAAACTTAACCGTAACTCTAAACCTCACCCTACCCTAGCCCTTACCCTAACCCTAACCCTAACCCTAACACTAACCTTAACCTTAACCCTATCCCTAAACCTAACCCTAACCCTTACCCTAACCCTAACCCTTAACCTAAACGTAACCATAATGCTAACCCTAAACTTAACCCTAACTCTACCCCTAACCCTAACCTTAACCATAACCTTAACACTAATCCTAACCCTCACCCTTATCCTAACCCTAAACCTAACCCTAACCCTAACCCTAACTCTTACCCTTACCCTAACCCGAAACCTAACCCTAACCCGAACCCTAATCTTAACCCTAACCCTAACACTAACCCTAACACATACACTTACCCTAACCCTAAACCTAAACCTAACCCTAACCCTAACCCTAACCCTAACCCTTACCCTTACCCTGACCCTAACCCTAAACCTAACCCTAACCCTTACCCTTACCCTCATCCTAACACTAACGTTAACCCTAACCCTAACCCTAACCCTAACATTAACCCTAACACTTATCCTTACCCTACCCATAACCCTAACCCTAAACCTAACCATAACCCTAAACCTAACCCTTACCCTTACCATAACTATAACCTTAAACCTAACCCTAACCCTTACCCTTACCCTAACCCTAACCCTAAACCTTACCCTAACCCTAACCTTAACCCTAACCCTAAACCTAACAATTGCCCCAAGCATAACCCTAACCCTAAACCTAACCCTAACCCTAACCCTAACCCTTACCCTTTCCCTAACCGTAACCCTAAACTTAACCATAACCCTAACCCTAAACCTTACCCTAACCCTAACCCCAATCCTAACCCTAACCCTTACCCTTACCCTAACCATAAGGCTAACCCTAAACCTAAACCTAAATCGAACCCTAACCTTAACCCTAACCCTAACCCTTACCCTAACCCTAAACTTAAACCTTAACCCTTTCCCTAACCCTAACCTTAACCCTAACCCTAACACTTACCCTAACCCTAACTCTAACTCTAACCCTAACCCTAACCCTTACCCTAACCCTAACCCTAGCCCTAAACCTAACCCTTATCATAACACTAACCCTAACATTAACCCTAACTCTTAACCTAACCCTAACACTTACCCTAACCCCTAACCATAACCCATACCCTAACCCTAACCCTAACCCTTAACCCTAACCTTAACCCTAACCCGAACCCCAAACCCTAACCCTAACCCTAACTCTAACACTTAACATTATACTAACCCTAACCCTAACCCTAACACTTACCCTTACCCTAACCCCTACCCTATCCCTAACCCTTACCCTAAACCTTACCCTAACGCTAACCCTAAACCTAACCCTAATCCTAACCCTTACCCTTACAATAACCCTAAACCGATCCCTAACCCTAACCTTAACCCTAACACTTACCCTTACCCTAACCTAATCCTAACCCTAACCCTAACCCTAAACCTTACCCTTACCTAAACCTAACCCTAATCCTTACCCTAAACCTAACCCTAACCCTAAACCTAACCTTAACCCTTACTCTTACCGTAACGCTAATCCTAACCCTAACCCTAACCCTAACACATACCCTTACCCTAACCCTAACCCTAACTCTAACCGTAACCCTAAACCTAACCCTAAACCTAACCCTAACCCTAAGCGTAACCTTAAACCTAACCCTAACCCTAACCCTTACCCTAAACCTAACCTTAACCCCAACACTAAACCTAAACTTATTCCTAACCCCAAACTTTACCCTTACCCTAACCCTAACCCTAAACCTAACCCTAACGCTAACCCTTACCCTAAACCTAACCCTAATCCTAACCTTAACTTTTACCCTTACCCTAAAACTAACCCTAACCCTAAAGCGAACATTAACCATTACCTTAACCCTTACCCTTACCCTTACCCTAACCCTAACCCTAACCCTAAACCTAAACCTAACTCTAACCCTAACCCTAACACTTACCCTAACCCTAACCCTAATCCTAACGCTTACCCTAACCTTAAACCTAACCCTAACACTTACCCTAACCCTAACCCTAATCCTAACCCTTACCCTAACCTTAACACTTAACCCAACCCTAACCCTAACCCTAACCCTTCACCTAACCCTAACCCTTACCCTAACCATACCCCTAAACATAAACCTTACCTTTACCCTAACCCTAACCCTAAACCTAACCCTTATGCTTACCCTAACCCTAACCCTAACCTTAACTCTAAACCTAACCCTAACACTAACCCTTACCCTTACCCTAACCCTAACCCTAAACCTAAACCTAACCCTAAACCTATCCCTAACCCTAACCTTTACCCTTACCCTAACCCTAAACCTAAACCTAAAGCTTACCCTTACCCTAACCCTAACACTAACCTTAATGCTAATTCTAACCCTAACCCTAACCCTTACACTAACCGAAACACTAACCCTTACCCTTAACCTAAAGCTAACCCTAAACTTAAACCTAACCCTAACCTTAACCCTAAACCTAACCTTAACCCTAACACTTACCCTAACGCTATACTTAAACCTAACCCTAACCCTAACCCTAACACTAACCTTAACCCTAACCCTAACCCTTACCCATACCCTAACCGTAATCCTAAACCTAACCCTTAACCTTACCCTAAGCCTAACCCTTACCCTAACCCTAACCTTAACCCCAACACTAAACCTAACCCTAACCCTAAACCTAACCCTAACCCTAAACCTTACCCTAACCCTAACCCCAATCCTAACCCTAACCCTTACCCTTACCCTAACCCTAAGGCTAACCCTAAACCTAAACCTAAATCTAACCCTAATCTTAAACCTAACCCTAACCCTAACCCTAAACCTAAACCTAACCCTAACCCTATCCCTTATCCTAACCCTAAACTTAAACCTTAACCCTTACCCTAA
>JANJXV010001520.1:57500-87500 GCA_024803745.1 Megascapheus bottae | reverse complement strand
CCTAACCCTAACCCTAACTCTAACACTTAACATTATCCTAACCCTAACCCTCAGCCTAACATTTACCCTTACCCTAACCCCTACTCTAACCCTAACCCTTACCCTAAACCTTACCCTAACCCTAACCCTAACCCTAACCCTAATCCTAACCCTTACCCTTACAATAACCCTAAACCTAACCCTACCCTAACCTTAACCCTAACACTTATCCTTACCCTAACCCTAACCCTAACCCTAAACCTTACCCTTACCTAAACCTAACCCTAATCCTTACCCTAAACCTAACCCTAACCCTAAACCTAACCTTAACCCTTACCCTTACCGTAACGCTAATCCTAACCCTAACCCTAACCCTAACACACCCTTACCCTAACCCTAACCCTAACTCTAACCATAACCCTAAACCTAACCCTAAACGTAACCCTAACCTTAAGCGTAACCCTAAACCTAACCCTAAACCTAACCCTAACACTAACCCTTACCCTAAACCTAACCTTAACCCCAACACTAAACCTAAACCTATCCCTAACCCCAACCTTTACCCTTACCCTAACCCTAACCCTAAACCTAACCCTAACGCTAACCCTTACCCTAAACCTAACCCTAATCCTAACCTTAAATCTTACCCTTACACTAAACCTAACCCTAACCCTAAAAGGAACCCTAACCGTTACCTTAACCCTAACCCTTACCCTTACCCTAACCTTAACCCTAACCCTAAACCTAAACCTAACCCTAACCCTAACCCTAACACTTACCCTAACCCTAACCCTAATCCTAACGCTTACCCTATCCTTAACCCTAACTCTAACACTTACCCTAACCCTAACCCAAACCCTAATCCTAACCCTTACCCTAACTCTAACCAAACCCTAACGCTAACCCCTAACTCTAACCGTTAACCTAACCCTAATCCTAACCCTAACCATAACCCTAACCCTAACCCTTACCCTTACCCTAACCATAATCCTAAACCTAACCCTAAACCTTACCCTAACCATAACCCTAACCATAACCCTTACCCTTACCCTAACCCCAACCCTAAACCTAACCCTTACCCTTACCCTAACCCTAACCCCAACCTTAACTCTAAACCTAACCATAACACTAACCTTACCCTTACCCTAACCCTAACCCTAAACCTAACCCTAACCCTAAACCTATCCCTAACCCTAACCTTTACCCTTACCCTAACCCTAAACCTAAACCAAAACCTTACCCTTACCCTAACCCTAACACTAACCTTAATGCTAACTGTAACCCTAACCCTAACGCTTACACTAACCCAAACACTAACCCTTACCCTTAACCTAAACCTAACCCTAAACCTAACCCTAACCCTAAGCTTAACCCTAAACCTAACCTTAACCCTAACACTTACCCTAACGCTAACCTTAAACCTAACCCTAACCCTAACCCTAACACTGACCTTAACCCTAACCCTAACCCTTACCCATACCCTAACCCTAACCCTCAACCTAACCCTTAACCTTACCCTAACCCTAAACCTAACCTTAACTCCAACCTTAAATCTAACCCTAACCCTAACCCTAAACCTTACCCTACGCCTAACCCTTACCCTAACCCTAACCTTAACCCCAACACTGAACCTTACCCTAACCCAATCCCTAAACCTAACATTAACCCTAACCATAACGCTTACCCTAACCCTAACCTTAATCCTAACCCTAACACTTACACTTAACCTAACCCAATCCCTAAACCTAACCCTAACCTTAACCATAAATCTTACCCTAACCCTAACCCTAAACCTAACCCTAACCCTTACACTTACCCTAACCCTAACCCTAACCGTAAAACTTACCCCAACCCTAACCTTAACACTAACCCTAACCCTAACCCTTAACCTAATCCTAAACCTTACCCTAAGCCTAACCCTTACCCTAACCCTAACCTTAACCCCAACACTAAACCTAACCCTAACCCTAAACCTAACCCTAACCGTTACCCTTAACCTAACCCTAACCCTAAACCTAACCCTAACCCTAACCCTAACCTTAACCCTAAACCTAACCTTAAATCTAACACTTACCCTAACGCTAAACTTAAACCTAACCCTAACCCTAACCCTAACACTAACTTTAACCCTATCCCTAACCCTTACCCTAAACCTTCCCCGAAGCCTAACCCTAACCCTTACCCTTACCTTAACCCTAACCCTAATCCTAAACCTAACCCTAACACTAACCCTAACACATACACTTACCCTAACCCTAACCCTTAACCTAACCCTAACCCTAACACTAACACTAATCCTAACCCTAACCCTTCCCCTTACCCTAACCCTAACCCTAAAGCTAACCCTAACCCTAAACTTAACAGAAACCTTTACCCTCACACTAACCCTAACCCTAAACCTAACCCTAACCCTAACCCTAACCCTAACCCTTACCCTAACCCTAACCCTAACCAAAATCCTTAACCTAACCCTAACCCTAACCCTAGCCTTACCCTAACCCCAACCCTAACCCTAACCCCTAACCCTAACCCTTAACCTAATCCTAACCCTAAGCCTAACCCTAACCCTTACCCTTACCCTAAACCTAAACGTAACTCTAATCCTAAACTTAACCCTAACTCTAAACCTCACCCTACCCTAGCCCTTACCCTAACCCTAACCCTAACCCTAACACTAACCTTAACCTTAACCCTAACCCTAAACCTAACCCTTAACATTACAATAACCCTAACCCTAAAGCTAACCCTAACCCTAACGCTAACCCTAACCTTAAACCTAACTCTAACCCTAACCCTAACCTTAACCATAACCTTAACACTAATCCTAACATTTACCCTTATCCTAACCCTAAACATAACCCTAAACCTAACCCTAACTCTTACACTTACCCCAACCCGAAACTTAACCCTAACCCAAACCCTCAACCTTACCCATACCCTAAACCTAACCTGAACCCTTACCGAACACCTTCCCCGAAGCCTAACCCTAACCCTTACCTTACTTTAACCCCAACCCTAATCCTAACTCTAACCCTAACACAAACCCTAACACATACACTTACCCTAACTCTAACCCTTAACCTAACCCTAAACCTAACCCTAAACCTAATCCTTACCCTAAAACTAACCTTAACTCTAGCCCTTACCTTAACCCTAAACCTAATCCTAACCCTAACCTTAACCTTAACCCTAACCCTAACCCTAACCCCTAACCCTAACCGTAACCCTAACCATAACCCTAACCCTCACCTTTACCCTAACCCTAACCTTAATGCTAACCCTAACCCTAACCTTAACCCTTACACTTATCCTAAACCTAAACCTAAACCTAACCCTAACCCTAACCTTAACCCTAACCCTAACCTAACCCTAACCATAACCCTTACCCTTACCCTAACCCTACCCTAAACCTAACCCTAACCTAACCCTAACCCTAACACCTAACCCTAACCCTAACCCTAACCCTTACCCTTACCCTAACCCTAACCCTAAACCTAACCCTAACCCTAACCCTAACCCTTAACCTAACCCTAACCCTAACCCTAAAACTTACCATTACCCTAACTCTAACGCTAAACCTAACCCTAACCCTTATCCTAACCCTAACCTTAAACCTAACCCTTAACCTAAACCTAACCCTAACCCTAACCTATACCGTTACCCTATCGCTAACCCTAACCCTAACCCTTACAATAACCCTTACCCTTACGCTTACCCTATCCCTAACCTTATCCCAACCCTAACCCTATCCCTAAACCCTAACCCATATCATTAACGTAACCCTAACCCTAACTCTAACCCTAACCCTTACCCTTACCCTAAGCATAAATCTAACCCTAACCCGAACCCTAACCCTAACTCTTACCCGAACCCTAACCCTAAAGTTACCCTAACCCTAACCCTAACCCTAACCTTAACCCTAACGCTAACCCTAACCCTAACCCTAATCCTTACCCTTACCATAACTCTAACCCTAAACCTAACCCTAACCCTAAACCTAACACTAACTCTAACACTTACCCTAACCCTAACCCTAATCCTAACCCTACCCTTACCATTACCCTAATCTTAACGCTAACCCTAAACCTTACCCTAACCCTAACCTTAACCCTAACCCTTACCCTTATCCTAACCCTAAACCTAAACCTAAACCTAACCCTAAACCTAACACTAACCCTAACCCTTACCTTTACCCCTACCCAAACCCTAACCCTAACCCTATACTTAACCCTAACCCTAACCCTAACCCTTACCCCAACCATAACCCTAACACTAACCTCCCCCTTACCCTTACCCTAACCCTAACGCTAACCTTAACCTTAACGCTAACCCTAACCCTCACCCTTACCCTTACCCTATCCCTAACCCTAAACCTAACCCTAACCTAACCCTAACACTAACACCTAACCCTAACCATAACCCTAACACTTAAACTTACCCTAACACTAACCCTAACCCTAACCCTAACCCTAACACTGACCCTAACCCTCACCCTAATCCTAACCCTAATTCTTACCCTTACCCTAACCCTAACCCTTACCCTAAACTTAACCCTATCCCTAACCCTTACCCTTACCCTAAGCCTAACCCTAAACCTAACATTAACCCTAACCCTTACCTTTAACCTAAACCTAACCCAATCCCTAACCCTAACACTTTCCCTTACCCTAACCCAAACCCTAAACCTAACCCTAACCCTAACCCTAACACTTACCCTAGCCCTAACACTAACCCTAACCCTTACCCTAACCCTAACCCTAACCCTTACCCTTTCCCTAACCCGAACCCTAACTCTAACACTAACCCTTACCCTTAACCTACCCCTAAACCTAACCGTAACTCTAACCTTAAATCTAACCCTAACCCTAAACCTAACACTTACCCTAACCCTAACCTTAACCCTAACCCTAACCCTTACCCTTACCCTAATCCTAAACCTAACGCTAACCCTAACCCTTACCCTTACCCTAACCCTAAACCTAACCTTAACGACAACCCTAAATCTAACCCTAACCCTAACCCTAACCTCACCCTAACCCTAACCCTTACCCTAACCCTAAACTTAACTCCAACACTAAACCTAACCTTAACGCTAACCTTAACCCTAAACCTTACCCTTACCCTAAACCAAATCCTATCCCTAACCCTAACCCTTACCCTTACCCTAACCCTAACCCTAAAACTAACCCTAACCCTAAACATAACCCTAACCCTAACCCTAACCCTTACCCTAAACCTAACCCTAACCCTAACCCTAACCCTTCCCCTAACCCTAAACCTAACCCTAACCCTAACCCTTACCCTTACCCTAAGCCTAATTCTAACCCTAACACGAAACCTAAACCTAACCCTTATCCTAATACTAACCCTAACCCTTACCCTAACCCTAACGGTAACCTTAACCTTAATCCTAACGCTAATCATAACCCTAACCCTAATTCTTACCCTTACCCTAACCCTAACCCTAACCCTAACCCTTACACTATCCCTAACCCTTACCCTTACCCTAAGCCTAACCCTAAACCTAACACTAACCCTAAATCTTACCTTTACCCTCACCCTAACCCTATCCCTAACCCTACCCCTTACCCTTACCCTATCCCTAACCCTAACCTTAACCCTAACCCTAACCTTAACCCTAACCCTTACCCTTACCCTAACCCTAACCCTAAACCTAACCCTAACCCTAACCCTATCCCTAACCCTAACCCTTACCCTTACCCTAACCCTAACCTTAAACCTAACCCTAAACATATCCCCTAATCCTAACCCTAACCCTAACCCTTACCCTTACCCTAACCCTAACCCTAACTCTAACACTAACCCTTACCCTTATCCTAACCCTAACATTAAACCTAACCCTAACCCTAACCCTAACCCTAACCTTAACCCTAACCCTAACCCTAACACTTACCGTAACACTAACCTTAAACCTAATCCTAACCCTAACCATAACACTAACCCTAACACTAACCTTAACCCAAACCCTAAGCCCTACCCTTACTCTAACCCTAACCCTAACCCTAACTGTAACCCCTACCCTTACCCTAACCCTAAACCTAACCATAACCCCAACCCTAAATCTAACCCTCACCCTAATCCTAAACCTTACCATAACCCTAACCCTAACCATAATCCTTACCCTAACCCAACCCTAACCCTAGCCCTTACCCTAAACCTAACCCTAACCCTAAACCTAAGCCCTAATCCTAACCCTTAACCTAATCCTAACCCTAACCCTAACCCTAACCCTAACCCTAAACCTAAACATAACTCTAATCCTAAACTTAACCCTAACTCTAAACCTCACCCTACCCTAGCCCTTACACTAACCCTAACCCTAACCCTAACACTAACCTTAACCTTAACCCTAAACCTAAACCTAATCCTTAACCTTACCCTAACCCTAACCCTAAACCTAACCCTAACCCTAACGCTAACCCTTACCTTAAACCTAACTCTAACCCTAACCCTAACCTTAACCATAACCCATACCCTAACCCTAACCCGAACCCTAACCCTAACCCTTACCCTTACCCTAACCCTAACCCTAACCCTAACCCTTAACCTAACCCTAACCCTAACCCTTACCCTTACCCTTACCCTAACCCTAACCCTAACCCAACCCTTACCCTTACCCTAACCCTAACCCTAAACCTAACCCTAACCCTAACATTAACCCTAACCCTTACCCTTACCCTAACCCTAACCCTAACCCTAACCCTTAACCTAACCCTAACCCTAACCCTTACCCTTACCCTTACCCTAACCCTAACCCTAACCCTTACCCTTACCCTAACCCTAACCCTAAACCTAACACTAACCCTAACCTTAACCCTAACCCTTACTCTTACCCTAACCCTAACCCTAAACCTAACCCTAACCCTAACCCTAACCCTTAACCTAACCCTAACCCTAAACCTAACCCTAACCCTAACTTTAACCCTAAATCTAACCCTAACTCTAACCCTAAACCTAACCCTAACCCTAAACCTAACACTAACCCTAACCCTTACCCTAATCCTAACCCTAATCCTAAACCTACCCTTACCATTACCCTAATCCTAACGCTAACCCTAAACCTTACCCTAACCCTAACCTTAACCCTAACCCTTACGCTTATCCTAACCCTAAACCTAAACCTAACCCTAAACCTAACACTAACCCTAACCCTTACGTTTACCCTTACCCTATCCCTAACCCTAACCCTAAACTTAACAATAACCCTAACCCTAACCCTTACCCTTACCCAAACCCTAACCCTAATTCTAACCCTTACCCTTACCCTAACCCTAAACCTAACCTTGACCCCAAACCTAAATCTGACCCTAACCGTAACCCAAACCTTACCCTAACCCTACCCCTTACTCTAACCCTAACCTTAATCCCAACACTAAACCTAACCCTAAACCTAAAACTAACCCTAACCCTTACCCTAACCCAAACCCTAAACGTAACCGTTACCATAACCATAACCCTTGCCCTAACCCTAACCCTAATCCTAACCCTAAATCTTACCCTTACCCAAACACTAACCCTAACCCTAAAACTAACCCCAATCCTAATCTTAACCCTAACCATAACCCTAACCCTTACCCTAACCCTAACCCTAATCCTAACTCTAACCCTTCCCTTACCCTAACCCCAACCCTAAATCTAACCCTAACCTTAACCCTAAACCTAACCCTATCCCTAACCCTAACCCTTACCCTTACCCTAAACCTAACCCTAAACCTATGCCTAACCATAACCCCTAACCCTAACCATAACCCTTACCCTTACCCTAACCCTAACACTAACCTTAATGCTAACCCTAACCCTACTCCTAAACCTTACCTAGCCCTAACACTTAACCTAACCCTTACCCTAACCCTAACCCTAACCCTTACCCTTTGCCTAACCCTAACCCTAACTCTAACACTAACCTTTACCCTTAACCTAACCCTAACCCTAAACCTAACCCTAACCCTAACCCTAACCGTTACCCTAACCTTAAACCTAACCCTAACCCTAACCCTAACACTTACCCTAACCCTAACCTTAACCCTAACCCTAACCCTTACCCTTACCCTAACCCTAAACCTAACCCCTACCCTTACCCTAACCCTAAACCTAACCTTAACCCCAACCCTAAATCTAACCCTAACCCTAACCCTAACTTTACCCTAAGCCTAACCCTTACCCTAACCCTAAACTTAACCCCAGCACTAAACCTAAACCTCACCCTGAACCTAACCCTAAACCTTAACCTTACCCTAACCCAAATCCTAACCCTAACCCTAAACCGAAACCTAAACCTAACCCTTACCCTAACCTAACCCTAACCCTTACCCTAACCCTAACCCTAACCTTAACCATAACGCTAACCCTAACCCTAACCCTAATCCTTACCCTTACCCAAACCCTAACCCTAACCCTAAACCTAACCCTAACCCTAACCCTAACCCTAACACTATCCCTAACCCTAACCCTATACCTAACACTTACTCTAACCCCTACCCTACCCTAACCCTAACCCTAAACCTTACCCTAAGCCTAACCCTAACCCTAACCCTAACCCTTACCCGTATACTAACCCTAAACCTAACCCTAACCTTAACCATAACCCTAACCTTAACCCTAACCCTTACCCTTACCCTAAACCTAACCCTAACCCTAAACCTTACCCTTACCCTAACCCTATCCATAACCCTAACCCTTAACCCTACACTAACCCTAACCCTAAACCTAACCCTAAAAATATCCCCTAACCCTAACCCTAACCCTATCCCTTACCCTTACCCTAACCCTAACCCTATCTCTAACACTAACCCTTACATTTATACTAACCCTAACATTAAACCTAACCCTAACCCTAACCCTAACCTTAACCCTAACCCTAACCTTAACACTTACCCTAACCCTAACCTTAAACCTAATCCTAACCCTAACCCTAACACTAACACTAACCGTAACCTTAAGCCTAACCCTAACCCTTACCCTTACCCTAACCCTAACCCTAACTCTAACACTAACCCTTTCCCTTATTCTAACTAAAACATTAAACCTAACCCTAACCCTAACCCTAACCCTAACCTTAACCCTAACCCTAACCCTAACACTTACCCTAAACCTAACCTTAAACCTAATCCTAACCCTAACACTAACACTAAACCTAACCATAATCGTAACCTTAACCCTAACCCTTGCCCTTACCTAACCCTCACCCTAACCCAAACCGTAACCCCTACCCTTACCCTAACCCTAAACCTAACCTTAAACCCAACCCTAAATCTAACCCTCACCCTAATCCTTACCCTTACCCTAACCCTAACCCTTACCCTACCCCTAACCCTAACCCTAACACCCTAATCCTAACCCTAACCCTAACCCTAACCTTAACCTTAACCCTAATCCTAAACGTAACCCTTACCCTTACCCTAACCCTAACCCTAAACCTAACCCTAACCCTAACGCTAACCCTAACCTTAACCCTACCTCTAACCCTAACCCTAACCCTAACCTTACCCTTAACCTTAACCCTAATCCTAACCCTTACCCTTACCCTAAACCTAAACTTAACCCTAACCCTAACCCTAACCCTTACCCTTACTCTAACCGAAACCTAAACCTAACCCGAACCCTCAACCTTACCCTTACCCTAAAAATAACCCTAATCCTACCCTAACCCTTACCCTAACCCTAACCCTAACCCTAACCTTAAACCTAACCCTAAACCCAACCCTAAACCTAACCCTTACCCTTACCCTAACCCTAACCCTAAACCTAACCCTAACCCTAACCCTAACCCTTACCCTAACCCTAACCCTAATCCTAACCCTAACCCTTACCCTTACCCTAAACCTAACCCTAACCTAACCCTAAACCTTACCCTAACCCTAACCCTAACCCTAACCTTAACCCTAACGCTAACCCTAACCCTAACCCTAATCCTTACCCTTACCCTAACCCTAACCCTAAACCTAACCCTAACCCTAACTCTAACACTATCCCTAACCCTTACCCTTACCCAAAGCCTAATCCTAACCCTAACCCTAAACCTTACCCTTATCCTAACCCTAACCCTATCCCTAAGACTTACTCTAACCCCTACCCTAGCCCTAACCCTAACCCTAAACCTTACCCTTAGCCTAACCCTAACCCTAACCCTAACTCTTACCCTTATCCTAACCCTAAACCTAACCCTAACCTTAACCATAAGCCTAACCCTAACCCTAAGCCTTACCCTTACCCTAACCCTAACCCTAACCCTAAACCTTACCTTTACCCTAACCCTAACCATAACCCTAACGCTAACCATAACCCTAACACTTACCCTTACCTTACCCTAACCCTAAACCTTATCCTAACCCTAACCCTAACCCTAACACTAAATCCTAACCATAACCCGTAACCTAAACCTAAACCTAACCGTAACCCTAACCATTACCCTTACCCTAAGCCTAATTCTAACCCTAACCCGAAACCTAAACCTAACCCTTATCCTAACCCTAACCCTAACCCTTACCTAAGCCTAACCCTAACCCTAACCTTAACCCTAACGCTAACCCTAGCCCTAACCCTAATCCTTACCCTTACCCTAACCCTAACCCTAAACCTAATCCTAACCCTAACCCTAACCCTAACCCTAACACTATCCCTAACCCTTACTCTTACCCTAAGCCTATCCCTAAACCTAACACTAACCCTAAACCTTACCTTTACCCTAACCCTAACCCTACCCTAACCCTACCCCTTACCCTTACCCTATCCCTAACCCTAACCTTAACCCTAACACTAACCCTAAACCTAACCTTTACCCTTACCTAACCCTGACCCTAAACCTAACCCTAACCCGAACCCTATCCCTAACCCTAACCCTTACCCTAACCCTAACCCTATCCCTAAACCTAACAGTAAAAATATCCCCTAACCCTAACCCTAACCCTATCCCTTACCCTTACCCTAACTCTAACCCTAACTCTAACAGTAACCCTTACACTTATCCTAACCCTAACACTAAACCTAAACCTAACCCTAACCCTAACCTTAACCCTAACCCTAACCCTAACACTTACCCTAACCCTAACCTTAAACCTAATCCTAAACCTAACGCTAAAACGAACACTAACCCTAACCTTAACCCTAACCCTAACCCTTACACTTACCCTAACCCTAACCCTAACTCTAACACTAACCCTTACCCTTATCCTAACTCCAAAATTAAACCTAACCCTAACCCTAACCCTAACCCTAACCCTTACCCTAACCCTAACCCTTACCCTAACCCTAACCCTAACCCTAAACCTAACCCTTACCCTAACCCTAACCTTAACCCCAATACTAAACCTAACCCTAACCCTAAACCTAACCCTAAACCTTATCCTTACCCTAACCCTAACCCAAACCATAAGCGTAACCCTAACCGTAACCATAACCCTTAACCTAACCCTAACCCTAATCCTAACCCTAATCCTTACCCTTACCCTAACACTAACCCTAACCCTAAAACTAACCCCAACCCTAAACTTAACCCTAACCCTAACCCTAACCCTAACCCTCACCCTAACTCTAAACCTAATCCTAACCCTAACCCTTCCCCTTCCCCTAACCCTAACCGTAAAACTAACCCTAACCCTAAACTTAACCCTAAATTTTACCCTCACCCTAACCCTAACCCTAACCCTAAACCTAACCCTAACCCTAACCCTAACACTAACCCCTACCCTTACCCTAACCCTAACCATAATCCTTACCCTAACCCTAACCCTAACCCTAGCCCTTACCCTAACACTAACTGTAACCCAAAACAATAACCCTAACCTTTAACCTAACCCGAACCCTAAACCTAACCCTAACCCTTACCCTTACCCTAACCCTAAACCTAACTCTAATCCTAACCTTAGCCCTAACTCTAAACCTTACCCTACCCTAACCTTTACACTAATCCTAACCCTAAACTTAACCCTAACCTTAACCTTAACCCTAATCCTATCCTAACCCTTACCCTTACCCTAACCCTAACCCTAAACCTAACCCTAACACTAACCCTAACCTTAACCCTACCTCTAACCCTTACCCTAACCTTACCCTTAACCTTAACCCTAATCCTAACCCTTACCCTTACCCTAACCCTAAACCTAACCTTAACCCCAACCCTAAATCTAATCCTCACCCTAATCCTAACCCTTACCCTAACCCTAACCCTTACCCTAACCCTAACCCTAACCCTAACCCTTACCCTAACCCTAACCCTAACCCTAACCCTTACCCTAACCCTAACCTTAACCCCAATACTAAACCTAACCCTAACCCTAAACCTAACCCTAACCCTAATCCTTACCCTAACCCAAACCCAAACCCTAAACGTAACCCTAACCGTAACCATAACCCTTACCCTAACCCTAACCCTAATCCTAACCCTAACTCTTACCCTTACCCTAACACTAAACCTAACACTAAAACTAACCCCAACCCTAAACTTAACCCTAACCCTAACCCTAACCCTAACCCTTACCCTAACCCTAAACCTAATCCTAACCCTAACCCTTCCCCTTCCCCTAACCCTAACCCTAAAACTAACCCTAACCCTAAACTTAACCCTAACTTTTACCTTCACCCTAACCCTAATCCTAACCCTAACCCTAACACTAACCCTAACCCTAACCTTAACCCTAACCCTAAGCCCTACCCTTACTCTAACCCTAACCCTAACCCTAATCGTAACCCCTACCCTTACCCTAACCCTAAACCTAACCTTAACCCCAACCCTAAATCTAACCCTCACCCTAATCCTAAACCTTACCCTAACCCTAACCCTAACCATAATCCTTCCCCTAACCCTAACCCTAACCCTAGCCCTTACCTAACCCTAACCCTAACCCTAACCCTAACCCCTAACCCTAACCCTTAACCTAATCCTAACCCTAACCCTAACCCTAAACCTAAACCTAACTCTAATCCTAAACTTAACCCTAACTCTAAACCTCACCCTATCCTAGCCCTTACCCTAACCCTAACCTAACCGTAACACTAACATTAACCTTAACCCTAAACCTAAACCTACCCCTTAACCTTACCCTAACCCTAACCCTAAAGCTAACCCTAACCCTAACGGTAACCCTAACCTTAAACCTAACTCTAACCCTAACCCTAAACTTAACCATAACCCATACCCTAACCCTAACCCTAACCCTAACCCTAACCCTTACCCTTACCCTAACCCTAACCCTAACCCTAACCCTTAACCTAACCCTAACCCTAACCCTTACCCTTACCCTAACCCTGACCCTTACCCTAACCCTAACCCTAACCCTAACCCAAACCCTTACCCTTACCCTAACCCTAACCCTAACCCTAAACCTAACCCTAAACCTAACCCTAACCCTAACCTTAACCCTAACCCTTACCCTTACCCTAACCCTAACCCTAAACCTAACCCTAACCCTAACCCTAACCCTTAACCTAACCCTAACCCTAAAACTTACCCTTACCCTAACTCTAACCCTAAACCTAACCCTAACCCTTATCCTAACCCTAACCCTAAACCTAACCCTTAACCTAAACCTAACCCTAACCCTAAGCCTTACCCTTACTCTATCGCTAACCCTAACCCTAACCCTAACCCTTACAGTAACCCTTACCCTTACCCTTACCCTATCCCTAACCTTATCCCAACCCTAACCCTATCCCTAAACCCTAACCCAAATCATTAACGTAACCCTAACCCTAACCCTAACCCTAACCCTTACCCTTACCCTAAGCATAACTCTAACCCTAACACGAACCCTAACCCTAACTCTTACCCGAACACTAACCCTAAAGGTTACCCTAACCCTAACCCTAACCTTAACCCTAACGCTAAGCCTAACCCTAACCCTAATCCTTAGCCTTACCCTAACCCTAACCCTAAACCTAACCCTAACCCTAAACCTAACACTAACCCTAACACTTACCCTAATCCTAACCCTAATCCTAACCCTACCCTTACCATTACCCTAATCCTAACGCTAACCCTAAACCTTACCCTAACCCTAACCTTAACCCTAACCCTTACCCTTATCCTAACCCTAAACCTAAAACTAACCCTAAACCTAACACTAACCCTAACCCTTACCTTTACCCTTACCCTATCCCTAACCCTAACCCTAAACTTAACCCTAACCCTAACCCTAACCCTTACCCTAACCATAACCTTAACACTTACCCTAACCCTAACCTTAAACCTAATCCTAACCCTAACCCTAACCTTAACCCTAACCCTAACCTTAACACTTACCCTAACCCTAACCTTAAACCTAATCCTAACCCTAACCCTAACACTAAACCTAACCATAATCGTAACCTTAACCCTAACCCTTGCCCTTACCTAACCCTCACCCTAACCCAAACCGTAACCCCTACGCTTACCCTAACCCTAAACCTAACCTTAAACCCAACCCTAAATCTAACCCTCACCCTAATCCTTACCCTTACCCTAACCCTAAACCTTACCCTAACCCTAACCCTAACCCTAACACTTACCCTAATCCTAACCCTAACCCTAACCCTAACCCTAACCTTAACTTTAACCCTAATCCTAAACCTAACCCTTACCCTTACCCTAACCCTAACCCTAAACCTAACCCTAACCCTAACGCTAACCCTAACCTTAACCCTACCTCTAACCCTAACCCTAACCCTAACCTTACCCTTAACCTTAACCCTAATCCTAACCCTTACCCTTACCCTAAACCTAAACTTAACCCTAACCCTAACCCTAACCCTTACCCTTACTCTAACCGAAACCTAAACCTAACCCGAACCCTCAACCTTACCCTTACCCTAAAAATAACCCTAATCCTACCCTAACCCTTACCCTAACCCTAACCCTAACCCTAACCTTAAACCTAACCCTAAACCCAACCCTAAACCTAACCCTTACCCTTACCCTAACCCTAACCCTAAACCTAACCCTAACCCTAACCCTAACCCTTACCCTAACCCTAACCCTAATCCTAACCCTAACCCTTACCCTTACCCTAAACCTAACCCTAACCTAACCCTAAACCTTACCCTAACCCTAACCCTAACCCTAACCTTAACCCTAACGCTAACCCTAACCCTAACCCTAATCCTTACCCTTACCCTAACCCTAACCCTAACCCTAACCCTAACCCTAACTCTAACACTATCCCTAACCCTTACCCTTACCCAAAGCCTAATCCTAACCCTAACCCTAAACCTTACCCTTATCCTAACCCTAACCCTATCCCTAAGACTTGCTCTAACCCCTACCCTAGCCCTAACCCTAACCCTAAACCTTACCCTTAGCCTAACCCTAACCCTAACCCTAACTCTTACCCGTATCCTAACCCTAAACCTAACCCTAACCTTAACCATAAGCCTAACCCTAACCCTAAGCCTTACCCTTACCCTAACCCTAACCCTAACCCTAAACCTTAACTTTACCCTAACCCTAACCATAACCCTAACGCTAACCATAACCCTAATACTTACCCTTACCTTACCCTAACCCTAAACCTTATCCTAACCCTAACCCTAACCCTAACACTAAATCCTAACCATAACCCGTAACCTAAACCTAAACCTAACCGTAACCCTAACCATTACCCTTACCCTAAGCCTAATTCTAACCCTAACCCGAAACCTAAACCTAACCCTTATCCTAACCCTAACCCTAACCCTTACCTAAGCCTAACCCTAACCCTAACCTTAACCCTAACGCTAACCCTAGCCCTAACCCTAATCCTTACCCTTACCCTAACCCTAACCCTAAACCTAATCCTAACCCTAACCCTAACCCTAACCCTAACACTATCCCTAACCCTTACTCTTACCCTAAGCCTATCCCTAAACCTAACACTAACCCTAAACCTTACCTTTACCCTAACCCTAACCCTACCCTAACCCTACCCCTTACCCTTACCCTATCCCTAACCCTAACCTTAACCCTAACACTAACCCTAAACCTAACCTTTACCCTTACCTAACCCTGACCCTAAACCTAACCCTAACCCGAACCCTATCCCTAACCCTAACCCTTACCCTAACCCTAACCCTATCCCTAAACCTAACAGTAAAAATATCCCCTAACCCTAACCCTAACCCTATCCCTTACCCTTACCCTAACTCTAACCCTAACTCTAACAGTAACCCTTACACTTATCCTAACCCTAACACTAAACCTAAACCTAACCCTAACCCTAACCTTAACCTTAACCCTAACCCTAACACTTACCCTAACCCTAACCTTAAACCTAATCCTAAACCTAACGCTAACACGAACACTAACCCTAACCTTAACCCTAACCCTAACCCTTACACTTACCCTAACCCTAACCCTAACTCTAACACTAACCCTTACCCTTATCCTAACTCCAAAATTAAACCTAACCCTAACCCTAACCCTAACCCTAACCCTTACCCTAACCCTAACCCTAACCCTTACCCTAACCCTAACCCTAACCCTAAACCTAACCCTTACCCTAACCCTAACCTTAACCCCAATACTAAACCTAACCCTAACCCTAAACCTAACCCTAAACCTTATCCTTACCCTAACCCTAACCCAAACCCTAAGCGTAACCCTAACCGTAACCATAACCCTTAACCTAACCCTAACCCTAATCCTAACCCTAATCCTTACCCTTACCCTAACACTAACCCTAACCCTAAAACTAACCCCAACCCTAAACTTAACCCTAACCCTAACCCTAACCCTAACCCTCACCCTAACTCTAAACCTAATCCTAACCCTAACCCTTCCCCTTCCCCTAACCCTAACCGTAAAACTAACCCTAACCCTAAACTTAACCCTAAATTTTACCCTCACCCTAACCCTAACCCTAACCCTAAACCTAACCCTAACCCTAACCCTAACACTAACCCCTACCCTTACCCTAACCCTAACCATAATCCTTACCCTAACCCTAACCCTAACCCTAGCCCTTACCCTAACACTAACTGTAACCCAAAACAATAACCCTAACCTTTAACCTAACCCGAACCCTAAACCTAACCCTAACCCTTACCCTTACCCTAACCCTAAACCTAACTCTAATCCTAACCTTAGCCCTAACTCTAAACCTTACCCTACCCTAACCTTTACACTAATCCTAACCCTAAACTTAACCCTAACCTTAACCTTAACCCTAATCCTATCCTAACCCTTACCCTTACCCTAACCCTAACCCTAAACCTAACCCTAACACTAACCCTAACCTTAACCCTACCTCTAACCCTTACCCTAACCTTACCCTTAACCTTAACCCTAATCCTAACCCTTACCCTTACCCTAACCCTAAACCTAACCTTAACCCCAACCCTAAATCTAATCCTCACCCTAATCCTAACCCTTACCCTAACCCTAACCCTTACCCTAACCCTAACCCTAACCCTAACCCTTACCCTAACCCTAACCCTAACCCTAACCCTAACCCTTACCCTAACCCTAACCTTAACCCCAATACTAAACCTAACCCTAACCCTAAACCTAACCCTAACCCTAATCCTTACCCTAACCCAAACCCAAACCCTAAACGTAACCCTAACCGTAACCATAACCCTTACCCTAACCCTAACCCTAATCCTAACCCTAACTCTTACCCTTACCCTAACACTAAACCTAACACTAAAACTAACCCCAACCCTAAACTTAACCCTAACCCTAACCCTAACCCTAAACCTTACCATAACCCTAAACCTAATCCTAACCCTAACCCTTCCCCTTCCCCTAACCCTAACCCTAAAACTAACCCTAACCCTAAACTTAACCCTAACTTTTACCTTCACCCTAACCCTAATCCTAACCCTAACCCTAACACTAACCCTAACCCTAACCTTAACCCTAACCCTAAGCCCTACCCTTACTCTAACCCTAACCCTAACCCTAATCGTAACCCCTACCCTTACCCTAACCCTAAACCTAACCTTAACCCCAACCCTAAATCTAACCCTCACCCTAATCCTAAACCTTACCCTAACCCTAACCCTAACCATAATCCTTCCCCTAACCCTAACCCTAACCCTAGCCCTTACCTAACCCTAACCCTAACCCTAACCCTAACCCCTAACCCTAACCCTTAACCTAATCCTAACCCTAACCCTAACCCTAAACCTAAACCTAACTCTAATCCTAAACTTAACCCTAACTCTAAACCTCACCCTATCCTAGCCCTTACCCTAACCCTAACCTAACCGTAACACTAACATTAACCTTAACCCTAAACCTAAACCTACCCCTTAACCTTACCCTAACCCTAACCCTAAAGCTAACCCTAACCCTAACGGTAACCCTAACCTTAAACCTAACTCTAACCCTAACCCTAAACTTAACCATAACCCATACCCTAACCCTAACCCTAACCCTAACCCTAACCCTTACCCTTACCCTAACCCTAACCCTAACCCTAACCCTTAACCTAACCCTAACCCTAACCCTTACCCTTACCCTAACCCTGACCCTTACCCTAACCCTAACCCTAACCCTAACCCAAACCCTTACCCTTACCCTAACCCTAACCCTAACCCTAAACCTAACCCTAAACCTAACCCTAACCCTAACCTTAACCCTAACCCTTACCCTTACCCTAACCCTAACCCTAAACCTAACCCTAACCCTAACCCTAACCCTTAACCTAACCCTAACCCTAAAACTTACCCTTACCCTAACTCTAACCCTAAACCTAACCCTAACCCTTATCCTAACCCTAACCCTAAACCTAACCCTTAACCTAAACCTAACCCTAACCCTAAGCCTTACCCTTACTCTATCGCTAACCCTAACCCTAACCCTAACCCTTACAGTAACCCTTACCCTTACCCTTACCCTATCCCTAACCTTATCCCAACCCTAACCCTATCCCTAAACCCTAACCCAAATCATTAACGTAACCCTAACCCTAACCCTAACCCTAACCCTTACCCTTACCCTAAGCATAACTCTAACCCTAACACGAACCCTAACCCTAACTCTTACCCGAACACTAACCCTAAAGGTTACCCTAACCCTAACCCTAACCTTAACCCTAACGCTAAGCCTAACCCTAACCCTAATCCTTAGCCTTACCCTAACCCTAACCCTAAACCTAACCCTAACCCTAACCCTAACCCCTAACCCTAACCCTTAACCTAATTCTAACCCTAACCCTAACCCTAAACCTAAACCTAACTCTAATCCTAAACTTAACCCTAACTCTAAACCTCACCCTATCCTAGCCCTTACCCTAACCCTAACCTAACCGTAACACTAACATTAACCTTAACCCTAAACCTAAACCTACCCCTTAACCTTACCCTAACCCTAACCCTAAAGCTAACCCTAACCCTAACGGTAACCCTAACCTGAAACCTAACTCTAACCCTAACCCTAAACTTAACCATAACCCATACCCTAACCCTAACCCTAACCCTAACCCTAACCCTTACCCTTACCCTAACCCTAACCCTAACCCTAACCCTTAACCTAACCCTAACCCTAACCCTTACCCTTACCCTAACCCTGACCCTTACCCTAACCCTAACCCTAACCCTAACCCAAACCCTTACCCTTACCCTAACCCTAACCCTAACCCTAAACCTAACCCTAAACCTAACCCTAACCCTAACCTTAACCCTAACCCTTACCCTTACCCTAACCCTAACCCTAACCCTAACCCTAACCCTTAACCTAACCCTAACCCTAAAACTTACCCTTACCCTAACTCTAACCCTAAACCTAACCCTAACCCTTATCCTAACCCTAACCCTAAACCTAACCCTTAACCTAAACCTAACCCTAACCCTAAGCCTTACCCTTACTCTATCGCTAACCCTAACCCTAACCCTAACCCTTACAGTAACCCTTACCCTTACCCTTACCCTATCCCTAACCTTATCCCAACCCTAACCCTATCCCTAAACCCTAACCCAAATCATTAACGTAACCCTAACCCTAACCCTAACCCTAACCCTTACCCTTACCCTAAGCATAACTCTAACCCTAACACGAACCCTAACCCTAACTCTTACCCGAACACTAACCCTAAAGGTTACCCTAACCCTAACCCTAACCTTAACCCTAACGCTAAGCCTAACCCTAACCCTAATCCTTAGCCTTACCCTAACCCTAACCCTAAACCTAACCCTAACCCTAAACCTAACACTAACCCTAACACTTACCCTAATCCTAACCCTAATCCTAACCCTACCCTTACCATTACCCTAATCCTAACGCTAACCCTAAACCTTACCCTAACCCTAACCTTAACCCTAACCCTTACCCTTATCCTAACCCTAAACCTAAAACTAACCCTAAACCTAACACTAACCCTAACCCTTACCTTTACCCTTACCCTATCCCTAACCCTAACCCTAAACTTAACCCTAACCCTAACCCTAACCCTTACCCTAACCATAACCTTAACACTTACCCTAACCCTAACCTTAAACCTAATCCTAACCCTAACCCTAACCTTAACCCTAACCCTAACCTTAACACTTACCCTAACCCTAACCTTAAACCTAATCCTAACCCTAACCCTAACACTAAACCTAACCATAATCGTAACCTTAACCCTAACCCTTGCCCTTACCTAACCCTCACCCTAACCCAAACCGTAACCCCTACGCTTACCCTAACCCTAAACCTAACCTTAAACCCAACCCTAAATCTAACCCTCACCCTAATCCTTACCCTTACCCTAACCCTAAACCTTACCCTAACCCTAACCCTAACCCTAACACTTACCCTAATCCTAACCCTAACCCTAACCCTAACCTTAACTTTAACCCTAATCCTAAACCTAACCCTTACCCTTACCCTAACCCTAACCCTAAACCTAACCCTAACCCTAACGCTAACCCTAACCTTAACCCTACCTCTAACCCTAACCCTAACCCTAACCTTACCCTTAACCTTAACCCTAATCCTAACCCTTACCCTTACCCTAAACCTAAACTTAACCCTAACCCTAACCCTAACCCTTACCCTTACTCTAACCGAAACCTAAACCTAACCCGAACCCTCAACCTTACCCTTACCCTAAAAATAACCCTAATCCTACCCTAACCCTTACCCTAACCCTAACCCTAACCCTAACCTTAAACCTAACCCTAAACCCAACCCTAAACCTAACCCTTACCCTTACCCTAACCCTAACCCTAAACCTAACCCTAACCCTAACCCTTACCCTAACCCTAACCCTAATCCTAACCCTAACCCTTACCCTTACCCTAAACCTAACCCTAACCTAACCCTAAACCTTACCCTAACCCTAACCCTAACCCTAACCTTAACCCTAACGCTAACCCTAACCCTAACCCTAATCCTTACCCTTACCCTAACCCTAACCCTAAACCTAACCCTAACCCTAACTCTAACACTATCCCTAACCCTTACCCTTACCCAAAGCCTAATCCTAACCCTAACCCTAAACCTTACCCTTATCCTAACCCTAACCCTATCCCTAAGACTTACTCTAACCCCTACCCTAGCCCTAACCCTAACCCTAAACCTTACCCTTAGCCTAACCCTAACCCTAACCCTAACTCTTACCCGTATCCTAACCCTAAACCTAACCCTAACCTTAACCATAAGCCTAACCCTAACCCTAAGCCTTACCCTTACCCTAACCCTAACCCTAACCCTAAACCTTACCTTTACCCTAACCCTAACCATAACCCTAACGCTAACCATAACCCTAACACTTACCCTTACCTTACCCTAACCCTAAACCTTATCCTAACCCTAACCCTAACCCTAACACTAAATCCTAACCATAACCCGTAACCTAAACCTAAACCTAACCGTAACCCTAACCATTACCCTTACCCTAAGCCTAATTCTAACCCTAACCCGAAACCTAAACCTAACCCTTATCCTAACCCTAACCCTAACCCTTACCTAAGCCTAACCCTAACCCTAACCTTAACCCTAACGCTAACCCTAGCCCTAACCCTAATCCTTACCCTTACCCTAACCATAACCCTAAACCTAATCCTAACCCTAACCCTAACCCTAACCCTAACACTATCCCTAACCCTTACTCTTACCCTAAGCCTATCCCTAAACCTAACACTAACCCTAAACCTTACCTTTACCCTAACCCTAACCCTACCCTAACCCTACCCCTTACTCTTACCCTATCCCTAACCCTAACCTTAACCCTAACACTAACCCTAAACCTAACCTTTACCCTTACCTAACCCTGACCCTAAACCTAACCCTAACCCGAACCCTATCCCTAACCCTAACCCTTACCCTAACCCTAACCCTATCCCTAAACCTAACAGTAAAAATATCCCCTAACCCTAACCCTAACCCTATCCCTTACCCTTACCCTAACTCTAACCCTAACTCTAACAGTAACCCTTACACTTATCCTAACCCTAACACTAAACCTAAACCTAACCCTAACCCTAACCTTAACCCTAACCCTAACCCTAACACTTACCCTAACCCTAACCTTAAACCTAATCCTAAACCCAACCCTAACACGAACACTAACCCTAACCTTAACCCTAACCCTAACCCTTACACTTACCCTAACCCTAACCCTAACTCTAACACTAACCCTTACCCTTATCCTAACTCCAAAATTAAACCTAACCCTAACCCTAACCCTAACCATAACCCTTACCCTAACCCTAACCCTAACCCTAACCCTAACCCTTACCCTAACCCTAACCTTAACCCCAATACTAAACCTAAACCTAACCCTAAACCTAACCCTAAACCTTATCCTTACCCTAACCCTAACCCAAACCCTAAGCGTAACCCTAACCGTAACCATAACCCTTAACCTAACCCTAACCCTAATCCTAACCCTAATCCTTACCCTTACCCTAACACTAACCCTAACCCTAAAACTAACCCCAACCCTAAACTTAACCCTAACCCTAACCCTAACCCTAACCCTCACCCTAACTCTAAACCTAATCCTAACCCTAACCCTTCCCCTTCCCCTAACCCTAACCGTAAAACTAACCCTAACCCTAAACTTAACCCTAAATTTTACCCTCACCATAACCCTAACCCTAACCCTAAACCTAACCCTAACCCTAACCCTAACACTAACCCTTACCCTTACCCTAACCCTAACCATAATCCTTACCCTAACCCTAACCCTAACCCTAGCCCTTACCCTAACACTAACTGTAACCCAAAACAATAACCCTAAACCTTAACCTAACCCGAACCCTAAACCTAACCCTAACCCTTACCCTTACCCTAACCCTAAACCTAACTCTAATCCTAACCTTAGCCCTAACTCTAAACCTTACCCTACCCTAACCTTTACACTAATCCTAACCCTAAACTTAACCCTAACCTTAACCTTAACCCTAATCCTATCCTAACCCTTACCCCTACCCTAACCCTAACCCTAAACCTAACCCTAACGCTAACCCTAACCTTAACCCTACCTCTAACCCTTACCCTAACCTTACCCTTAACCTTAAACCTAATCCTAACCCTTACCCTTACCCTAACCCTAAACCTAACCTTAACCCCAACCCTAAATCTAACCCTCACCCTAATCCTAACCCTTACCCTAACCCTAACCCTTACCCTAACCCTAACCCTAACCCTAACCCTTACCCTAACCCTAACCCTAACCCTAACCCTAACCCTTACCCTAACCCTAACCTTAACCCCAATACTAAACCTAACCCTAACCCTAAACCTAACCCTAACCCTAATCCTTACCCTAACCCAAACCCAAACCCTAAACGTAACCCTAACCGTAACCATAACCCTTACCCTAACCCTAACCCTAATCCTAACCCTAACTCTTACCCTTACCCTAACACTAAACCTAACACTAAAACTAACCCCAACCCTAAACTTAACCCTAACCCTAACCCTAACCCTAACCCTTACCCTAACCCTAAACCTAATCCTAACCCTAACCCTTCCCCTTCCCCTAACCCTAACCCTAAAACTAACCCTAACCCTAAACTTAACCCTAACTTTTACCTTCACCCTAACCCTAATCCTAACCCTAACCCTAACACTAACCCTAAGCCTAACCTTAACCCTAACCCTAAGCCCTACCCTTACTCTAACCCTAACCCTAACCCTAATCGTAACCCCTACCCTTACCCTAACCCTAAACCTAACCTTAACCCCAACCCTAAATCTAACCCTCACCCTAATCCTAAACCTTACCCTAACCCTAACCCTAACCATAATCCTTCCCCTAACCCTAACCCTAACCCTAGCCCTTACCTAACCCTAACCCTAACCCTAACCCTAACCCCTAACCCTAACCCTTAACCTAATCCTAACCCTAACCCTAACCCTAAACCTAAACCTAACTCTAATCCTAAACTTAACCCTAACTCTAAACCTCACCCTATCCTAGCCCTTACCCTAACCCTAACCTAACCGTAACACTAACATTAACCTTAACCCTAAACCTAAACCTACCCCTTAACCTTACCCTAACCCTAACCCTAAAGCTAACCCTAACCCTAACGGTAACCCTAACCTTAAACCTAACTCTAACCCTAACCCTAAACTTAACCATAACCCATACCCTAACCCTAACCCTAACCCTAACCCTTACCCTTACCCTAACCCTAACCCTAACCCTAACCCTTAACCTAACCCTAACCCTAACCCTTACCCTTACCCTAACCCTGACCCTTACCCTAACCCTAACCCTAACCCTAACCCAAACCCTTACCCTTACCCTAACCCTAACCCTAACCCTAAACCTAACCCTAAACCTAACCCTAACCCTAACCTTAACCCTAACCCTTACCCTTACCCTAACCCTAACCCTAAACCTAACCCTAACCCTAACCCTAACCCTTAACCTAACCCTAACCCTAAAACTTACCCTTACCCTAACTCTAACCCTAAACCTAACCCTAACCCTTATCCTAACCCTAACCCTAAACCTAACCCTTAACCTAAACCTAACCCTAACCCTAAGCCTTACCCTTACTCTATCGCTAACCCTAACCCTAACCCTAACCCTTACAGTAACCCTTACCCTTACCCCTACCCTATCCCTAACCTTATCCCAACCCTAACCCTATCCCTAAACCCTAACCCAAATCATTAACGTAACCCTAACCCTAACCGTAACCCTAACCCTTACCCTTACCCTAAGCATAACTCTAACCCTAACACGAACCCTAACCCTAACTCTTACCCGAACACTAACCCTAAAGGTTACCCTAACCCTAACCCTAACCTTAACCCTAACGCTAAGCCTAACCCTAACCCTAATCCTTAGCCTTACCCTAACCCTAACCCTAAACCTAACCCTAACACTAAACCTAACACTAACCCTAACACTTACCCTAATCCTAACCCTAATCCTAACCCTACCCTTACCATTACCCTAATCCTAACGCTAACCCTAAACCTTACCCTAACCCTAACCTTAACCCTAACCCTTACCCTTATCCTAACCCTAAACCTAAAACTAACCCTAAACCTAACACTAACCCTAACCCTTACCTTTACCCTTACCCTAACCCTAACCCTAAACCTAACCCTAACCCTAACGCTAACCCTAACCTTAACCCTACCTCTAACCCTAACCGTAACCCTAACCTTACCCTTAACCTTAACCCTAATCCTAACCCTTACCCTTACCCTAAACCTAAACTTAACCCTAACCCTAACCCTAACCCTTACCCTTACTCTAACCGAAACCTAAACCTAACCCGAACCCTCAACCTTACCCTTACCCTAAAAATAACCCTAATCCTACCCTAACCCTTACCCTAACCCTAACCCTAACCCTAACCTTAAACCTAACCCTAAACCCAACCCTAAACCTAACCCTTACCCTTACCCTAACCCTAACCCTAAACCTAACCCTAACCCTAACCCTAACCCTTACCCTAACCCTAACCCTAATCCTAACCCTAACCCTTACCCTTACCCTAAACCTAACCCTAACCTAACCCTAAACCTTACCCTAACCCTAACCCTAACCCTAACCTTAACCCTAACGCTAACCCTAACCCTAACCCTAATCCTTACCCTTACCCTAACCCTAACCCTAAACCTAACCCTAACCCTAACTCTAACACTATCCCTAACCCTTACCCTTACCCAAAGCCTAATCCTAACCCTAACCCTAAACCTTACCCTTATCCTAACCCTAACCCTATCCCTAAGACTTACTCTAACCCCTACCCTAGCCCTAACCCTAACCCTAAACCTTACCCTTAGCCTAACCCTAACCCTAACCCTAACTCTTACCCGTATCCTAACCCTAAACCTAACCCTAACCTTAACCATAAGCCTAACCCTAACCCTAAGCCTTACCCTTACCCTAACCCTAACCCTAACCCTAAACCTTACCTTTACCCTAACCCTAACCATAACCCTAACGCTAAAAATAACCCTAACACTTACCCTTACCTTACCCTAACCCTAACCCTTATCCTAACCCTAACCCTAACCCTAACACTAAATCCTAACCATAACCCGTAACCTAAACCTAAACCTAACCGTAACCCTAACCATTACCCTTACCCTAAGCCTAATTCTAACCCTAACCCGAAACCTAAACCTAACCCTTATCCTAACCCTAACCCTAACCCTTACCTAAGCCTAACCCTAACCCTAACCTTAACCCTAACGCTAACCCTATCCCTAACCCTAATCCTTACACTTACCCTAACCCTAACCCTAAACCTAATCCTAACCCTAACCCTAACCCTAACCCTAACCCTAACCCTAACCCTAAACCTAACCCTAACCCTAACCCTAACCCTTAACCTAACCCTAACCCTAAAACTTACCCTTACCCTAACTCTAACCCTAAACCTAACCCTAACCCTTATCCTAACCCTAACCCTAAACCTAACCCTTAACCTAAACCTAACCCTAACCCTAAGCCTTACCCTTACTCTATCGCTAACCCTAACCCTAACCCTAACCCTTACAGTAACCCTTACCCTTACCCTTACCCTATCCCTAACCTTATCCCAACCCTAACCCTATCCCTAAACCCTAACCCAAATCATTAACGTAACCCTAACCCTAACCGTAACCCTAACCCTTACCCTTACCCTAAGCATAACTCTAACCCTAACACGAACCCTAACCCTAACTCTTACCCGAACACTAACCCTAAAGGTTACCCTAACCCTAACCCTAACCTTAACCCTAACGCTAAGCCTAACCCTAACCCTAATCCTTAGCCTTACCCTAACCCTAACCCTAAACCTAACCCTAACCCTAAACCTAACACTAACCCTAACACTTACCCTAATCCTAACCCTAATCCTAACCCTACCCTTACCATTACCCTAATCCTAACGCTAACCCTAAACCTTACCCTAACCCTAACCTTAACCCTAACCCTTACCCTTATCCTAACCCTAAACCTAAAACTAACCCTAAACCTAACACTAACCCTAACCCTTACCTTTACCCTTACCCTATCCCTAACCCTAACCCTAAACTTAACCCTAACCCTAACCCTAACCCTTACCCTAACCATAACCTTAACACTTACCCTAACCCTAACCTTAAACCTAATCCTAACCCTAACCCTAACCTTAACCCTAACCCTAACCTTAACACTTACCCTAACCCTAACCTTAAACCTAATCCTAACCCTAACCCTAACACTAAACCTAACCATAATCGTAACCTTAACCCTAACCCTTGCCCTTACCTAACCCTCACCCTAACCCAAACCGTAACCCCTACGCTTACCCTAACCCTAAACCTAACCTTAAACCCAACCCTAAATCTAACCCTCACCCTAATCCTTACCCTTACCCTAACCCTAAACCTTACCCTAACCCTAACCCTAACCCTAACACTTACCCTAATCCTAACCCTAACCCTAACCCTAACCTTAACTTTAACCCTAATCCTAAACCTAACCCTTACCCTTACCCTAACCCTAACCCTAAACCTAACCCTAACCCTAACGCTAACCCTAACCTTAACCCTACCTCTAACCCTAACCCTAACCCTAACCTTACCCTTAACCTTAACCCTAATCCTAACCCTTACCCTTACCCTAAACCTAAACTTAACCCTAACCCTAACCCTAACCCTTACCCTTACTCTAACCGAAACCTAAACCTAACCCGAACCCTCAACCTTACCCTTACCCTAAAAATAACCCTAATCCTACCCTAACCCTTACCCTAACCCTAACCCTAACCCTAACCTTAAACCTAACCCTAAACCCAACCCTAAACCTAACCCTTACCCTTACCCTAACCCTAACCCTAAACCTAACCCTAACCCTAACCCTAACCCTTACCCTAACCCTAACCCTAATCCTAACCCTAACCCTTACCCTTACCCTAAACCTAACCCTAACCTAACCCTAAACCTTACCCTAACCCTAACCCTAACCCTAACCTTAACCCTAACGCTAACCCTAACCCTAACCCTAATCCTTACCCTTACCCTAACCCTAACCCTAACCCTAACCCTAACCCTAACTCTAACACTATCCCTAACCCTTACCCTTACCCAAAGCCTAATCCTAACCCTAACCCTAAACCTTACCCTTATCCTAACCCTAACCCTATCCCTAAGACTTACTCTAACCCCTACCCTAGCCCTAACCCTAACCCTAAACCTTACCCTTAGCCTAACCCTAACCCTAACCCTAACTCTTACCCGTATCCTAACCCTAAACCTAACCCTAACCTTAACCATAAGCCTAACCCTAACCCTAAGCCTTACCCTTACCCTAACCCTAACCCTAACCCTAAACCTTACCTTTACCCTAACCCTAACCATAACCCTAACGCTAACCATAACCCTAACACTTACCCTTACCTTACCCTAACCCTAAACCTTATCCTAACCCTAACCCTAACCCTAACACTAAATCCTAACCATAACCCGTAACCTAAACCTAAACCTAACCGTAACCCTAACCATTACCCTTACCCTAAGCCTAATTCTAACCCTAACCCGAAACCTAAACCTAACCCTTATCCTAACCCTAACCCTAACCCTTACCTAAGCCTAACCCTATCCCTAACCTTAACCCTAACGCTAACCCTAGCCCTAACCCTAATCCTTACCCTTACCCTAACCATAACCCTAAACCTAATCCTAACCCTAACCCTAACCCTAACCCTAACACTATCCCTAACCCTTACTCTTACCCTAAGCCTATCCCTAAACCTAACACTAACCCTAAACCTTACCTTTACCCTAACCCTAACCCTACCCTAACCCTACCCCTTACCCTTACCCTATCCCTAACCCTAACCTTAACCCTAACACTAACCCTAAACCTAACCTTTACCCTTACCTAACCCTGACCCTAAACCTAACCCTAACCCGAACCCTATCCCTAACCCTAACCCTTACCCTAACCCTAACCCTATCCCTAAACCTAACAGTAAAAATATCCCCTAACCCTAACCCTAACCCTATCCCTTACCGTTACCCTAACTCTAACCCTAACTCTAACAGTAACCCTTACACTTATCCTAACCCTAACACTAAACCTAAACCTAACCCTAACCCTAACCTTAACCCTAACCCTAACCCTAACACTTACCCTAACCCTAACCTTAAACCTAATCCTAAACCTAACCCTAACACGAACACTAACCCTAACCTTAACCCTAACCCTAACCCTTACACTTACCCTAACCCTAACCCTAACTCTAACACTAACCCTTACCCTTATCCTAACTCCAAAATTAAACCTAACCCTAACCCTAACCCTAACCATAACCCTTACCCTAACCCTAACCCTAACCCTAACCCTTACCCTAACCCTAACCTTAACCCCAATACTAAACCTAAACCTAACCCTAAACCTAACCCTAAACCTTATCCTTACCCTAACCCTAACCCAAACCCTAAGCGTAACCCTAACCGTAACCATAACCCTTAACCTAACCCTAACCCTAATCCTAACCCTAATCCTTACCCTTACCCTAACACTAACCCTAACCCTAAAACTAACCCCAACCCTAAACTTAACCCTAACCCTAACCCTAACCCTAACCCTCACCCTAACTCTAAACCTAATCCTAACCCTAACCCTTCCCCTTCCCCTAACCCTAACCGTAAAACTAACCCTAACCCTAAACTTA
>JANJXV010001520.1:50000-52500 GCA_024803745.1 Megascapheus bottae | reverse complement strand
TTCCCTTACCCTAACCCCAACCCTAAATCTAAGACTAACCTTAACCCTAAACCTAACCATAAACCTAACCCTATCCCTAACCCTAACCCTTACCCTTACCCTAAACCTAACCCTAAACCTATCCCTAAGCATAACCCCTAACCCTAACCATAACCCTTACCCTTACCCTAACCCTAACACTAACCTTAATGCTAACCCTAACCCTACTCCTAAACCTTACCTAGCCCTAACACTTACCCTAATCCTTACCCTAACCCTAACCCTAACCCTTACCCTTTGCCTAACCCTAACCCTAACTCTAACACTAACCTTTACCCTTAACCTAACCCTAACCCTAAACCTAACCCTAACCCTAACCGTTACCCTAACCTTAAACCTAACCCTAACCCTAACCCTAACACTTACCCTAACCCTAACCTTAACCCTAACCCTAACCCTTACCCTTACCTTAACCCTAAACCTAACCCTAAACCTAACCCTTACCCTTACCCTAACCCTAAACCTAACCTTAACCCCAACCCTAAATCTAACCCTAACCCTAACCCTAACTTTACCCTAAGCCTAACCCTTACCCTAACCCTAAACTTAACCCCAGCACTAAACCTAAACATCACCCTAAACCTAACCCTAAACCTTAACTTTCCCCTAACCCAAATCCTAACCCTAACCCTAACCCGAAACCTAAACCTACCCCTTACCCTAACCTAACCATAACCCTTACTCTAACCCTAACCCTAACCCTAACCTTAACCATAACGCTAACCCTAACCCTAACCCTAATCCTTACCCTTACCCTAACCCTAACCCTAACCCTAAACCTAACCCTAACCCTAACCCTGACCCTAACACTATCCCTAACCCTAACCCTATACCTAACACTTACTCTAACCCCTACCCTAGCCCTAACCCTAACCCTAAACCTTACCCTAAGCCTAACCCTAACCCTAACCCTAACCCTTACCCGTATCCTATCCCTAAACCTAACCCTAACCTTAACCATAACCCTAACCCTAACCCTAACCCTTACCCTTACCCTAAACCTAACCCTAACCCTAAACCTTACCCTTACCCTAACCCTATGCATAACCCTAACCCTTAACCCTACACTAACCCTAACCCTAAACCTAACCCTAAAAATATCCCCTAACCCTAACCCTAACCCTATCCCTTACCTTTACCCTAACCCTAACCCTAACTCTAACACTAACCCTTACATTTATCCTAACCCTAACATTAAACCTAAACCTAACCCTAACCCTAACCTTAACCCTAACCCTAACCTTAACACTTACCCTAACCCTAACCTTAAACCTAATCCTAACCTTAACCCTAACACTAACACTAACCGTAACCTTAAGCCTAACCCTAACCCTTACCCTTACCCTAACCCTAACCCTAACTCTAACACTAACCTTTTCCCTTATCCTAACTAAAACATTAAACCTAACCCTAACCCTAAACCTAACCGTAACCTTAACCCTAACCCTAACCCTAACACTTACCCTAACCCTAACCTTAAACCTAATCATAACCCTAACCCTAACACTAACACTAACCATAATCGTAACCTTAACCCTAACCCTTACCCTTACCTAACCCTCACCCTAACCCAAACCGTAACCCCTACCCTTACCCTAACCCTAAACCTAACCTTAACCGCAACCCTAAATCTAACCCTCACCCTAATCCTTACCCTTACCCTAACCCTAACCCTTACCCTAACCCTAACCCTAACCCTAACCCTTACCCTAATCCTAACCCTAACCCTAACCCTAACCTTAACCTTAACCCTAATCCCAAACCGAACCCTTACCCTTACCCTAACCCTAACCCTAAACCTAAACCTAACCCTAACGCTAACCCTAACCTTAACCCTACCTCTAACCCTAACCCTAACCCTAACCTTACCCTTAACCTTAACCCTAATCCTAACCCTTACCCTTACCCTAACCCTAAACCTAACCCTAACCGTAACCCGAACCCTCAAACTTACCCTTACCCTAACCCTAACCCTAACCCTAACCCTACCCTAACCCTAACCCTAAACTTAAACCCAACCCTAAACCCAACTCTAACCCTAACCCTAACCCTAATCCTAACCCTAACCCTTACCCTTACCCTAAACCTAACCCTAACCCTAAACCTTACCCTAAACCTAACCTTAATCCTAACCCTAACCGTAACCCTAACCCTAACCTAACCCTTATCCTAACCCTAACCATAACCCTAACCCTTAAACTAATCCTAACACTAACCCTAACCCCTAAACCTAACCATTACCCTAACCCTAACACTAACCCTAACCCCTAATCCTAAGCCTAACCCTAACCCTTACACTTATCCTAACCTTAATCCGATCCCTAACACTTACTCTAACCCCTACCCTACCCCTAACCCTAACACTAAAACTTACCCTAAGCCTAACCCTAACCCTACACCTAACCCTTACCCGTACCCTAACCCAAAACCTAACCCTAACCTTAACCATAACCCTAACCCT
>JANJXV010001520.1:0-47500 GCA_024803745.1 Megascapheus bottae | reverse complement strand
CATAACACTAACCCTTACCCTTCCCCTAACCCTAACCATAATCCTTACCCTAACCCTAACCCTAACCCTAGCCCTTACCCTAACCCTAACCCTAACCCAAAACAATAACCCTAACCCTTAACCTAACCCGAACCCTAAACCTAACCCTAACCCTTACCCTTTCCCTAACCCTAAACCTAACTCTAATCCTAACCTTAACCCTAACTCTAAACCTTACCCTACCCTAACCTTTACCATAATCCTAACCCTAACCCTAACCCTAACCTTAACCTTAACCCTAATCCTATCCTAACCCTTACCTTACCCTAACCCTAACCCTAAACCTAACCCTAACCCTAACGCTAACCCTAACCTTAACCCTACCTCTAACCCTAACCCAAACCTTACCCTTAACTTTAACCCTAATCCTAACCCTTACCCTTACCCTAACCCCAAACCTAACCTTAACCCCAACCCTAAATCTAACCCTCACCCTAATCCTAAATCTTACCCTAACCCTAACCCTTACCCTAACCCTAACCCTAACTCTAACCCTAACCCTTACCCTAACCCTAACCCTAACCCTAACCCTTAACCTAACCCTAACCTTAACCCCAATACTAAACCTAACCCTAACCCTAAAACTAACCCTAACCCTAATCCTTACCCTAACCCTAAACCAAACCCTAAACATAACCCTAACCGTAACCATAACCCTTACCCTAACCCTAACCCTAATCCTAACCCTAACTCTTATCCTTACCCTAACACTAAACCTAACCCTAAACCTAACCCCAACCCTAAACTTAACCCTAACACTAACCCTAACCCTAACCCTTACCCTAACCCTAAACCTAATCCTAACCCTAACCCTTCCCCTTCCCCTAACCCTAACCCTAAAACTAACCCTAACCCTAAACTTAACCCTAACTTTTACCTTCACCCTAACCCTAACCCTAACCCTAAACCTAACCCTAACCCTAACCCTAACCCTAAAACTAACCCTTACCCTTACCCTAACCCTAACCCTAACCATATTCCTTACCCTAACCCTAACCCTAACCCTAGCCCTTACCCTAACCCTAACCCTAAACCAAAACCATAACCCTAACCCTTAACCTAACCCGAACCCTAAAACTAACAATAACCCTTACACTTACCCTAACCCTAAACCAAACTCTAATCCTATACTTAACCTTAACCCTAACCCTTACCCTTACCCTAATCCTAACCCTAACCCTTAACCTTACCCTAACCGTAACCTTAACCCTATCCCTGACCCTAACCCCAACCCTAAACCTACACCGAACCCTAACTCTTATCCTGACCCTAACCCTAACCCTAAACCTTAACCTAACCATAACCCCTAACCCTAACCGTAACCATAACACTAACTCTAACGCTTACCCTTACCCTAACCCTAACCTTAGTGCTAACCCTAACCTAAAACCTAACCCTTACCCTTATCCTAACCCTAAACCTAAACCTAACCCTAACTCTAACCTTAACCCTAACCATAACCCTAAACCTAACCCTTACCCTTACCCTAACCCTAACCCTAACCCTAAACCTAACCCTAACCTAACCCTAACCCTAACACCTGACCCTAACCCTAACCCTAACCCTGAAACTTACCCTAACACTAACCCTAACCCTAACGCTAACCCTAAATCTAACCCTACCCTAAAACTTACCCTTACCCTAATTCTAACCCTAACACTAACCCTAACCCTGAAACTTACCCTAACACTAACCCTAACCCTAATCCTAACCCTAACCCTAAACCCTAACCCTAATAATTAACCTAAACCTAACCCTAACCTTACCCTTACCCTAAGCCTAATTCTAACCCTAACCCGAAACCTAAACCTAACCCTTACCCTAACCTAACCCTAAACCTTACCCTAACCCTAACCCTAACCCTAACCTTAACCCTAACGCTAACCCTAACCCTAACCCTAATCCTTACCCTTACCCTAACCCTAACCCTAAACCTAACCCTAAACCTAACCCTAACCCTAACACTATCCCTAACCCTTACCCTTACCCAAAGCCTAACCCTAACCCTAACCCTAAACCTTACCCTTATCCTAACCCTAACCCTATTCCTAACACTTACTCTAACCCCTACCCTAGCCCTAACCCTAACTCTAACCTTAGCTTTAGCTTAACCCTAACCCTAACCCTAACTCTTACCCGTATCCTAACCCTTTACCTAACCCTAAACTTAACCATAAGCCTAACCCTAACCCTAACCCTTACCCTTACCCTAACCCTAACCCTAACCCTAAACCTTACCCTTACCCTAACCCTAACCATAACCCTAACGCTAACCCTAACCCTAACACTTACCCTTACCTTACCCTAACCCTAACCCTTATCCTAACCCTAACCCTAACCCTAACCCTAAACCCTAACCCTAACCCGTAACCTAACCCTAAACCTAACCCTAACCCTAACCATTACCCTTACCCTAAGCCTAATTCTAACCCTAACCCGAAACCTAAACCTAACCCTTATCCTAACCCTAACCCTAACCCTAACCCTATGCCTAACCCTATCCCTAACCTTAACCCTAACGCTAACCCTAGCCCTAACCCTAATTCTTACCCTTACCCTAAACCTAACCTTAAACCTAACCCTAACCCTAACCGTAACCCTAACCCTAACACTATCCCTAACCCTTACTCTTACCCTAAGCCTATCCCTAAACCTAACACTAACCCTAAACCTTACCTTTACCCTAACCCTAACCCTACCCTAACCATACCCCTTACCCTTACCCTATCCCTAACCCTAACCTTAACCCTAACCCTAACCCTAACCCTAAACTTTACCCTTACCCTAACCCTGAATCTAAACCTAACCCTAACCCTAACCCTATCCCTAACCCTAACCCTTACCCTAACCCTAACCCTAACCCTTACCCTAACCCTAACCCTAACCCTAACCCTAACCCTTACCCTAAACGTAACCCTATCCCTAACCCTAACACTTACCCTTACCTTACCCTAACCCTAACCCTTATCCTAACCCTAACCCTAACCCTAACACTAAACCCTAACCCTAACCCTAACCTTAAACCTAACCCGAACCCTAACCCTAACACTAACGCTAACCCTAACCGTAACCTTAACCCTAACCCTTACCCTTACCTAACCCTATCCCTAACCCAAACCGGAACCCCTACCCTTACCCTAACCTTAAACCTAACCTTAACCCCAACCCTAAATCTAACCCTCACCCTAATCCTAACCCTTACCCTAACCCTAACCCTTACCCTAACCCTAACCCTAACCCTTACCCTAACCCTAACCCTAACCCTAACCCTAAACTTTACCCTTACCCTAACCCTAAATCTAACCCTCACCCTAATCCTTACCCTTACCCTAACCCTAACCCTTACCCTAACACTAACCCTAACCCTAACCCTTACCCTAATCCTAACCCTAACCCTAACCCTAACCCTAACCTTACCCTTAACCTTAACCCTAATCCTAACCCTTACCCTTACCCTAACCCTAAACCTAACCCTAACCCTAACCCGAACCCTCAACCTTACCCTTACCCTAACCCTAACCCTATCCCTAACCCTACCCTAACCCTAACCCTAACCCTAACCCTAACCTTAAACCCAACCCTAAACCCAACTCTAACCCTAACCCTAACCCTAATCCTAACCCTAACCCTTACCCTTACCCTAAACCTAACCCTAATTGTAAACCTTACCCTAACCCTAACCTTAACCCTAACCCTAACCGTAACCCTAACCCTAACCTAACCCTTATCCTAACCCTAACCATAACCCTAACCCTTAAACTAATCCTAAAACTAACCCTAACCCCTAAACCTAACCATTACCCTAACCCTAACACTAACCCTAACCCCTAATCCTAAGCCTAACCCTAACCCTTACACTTATCCTAACCTTAACCCTATCCCTAACACTTACTCTAACCCCTACCCTACCCCTAACCCTAACACTAAAACTTACCCTAAGCCTAACCCTAACCCTACACCTAACCCTTACCCGTACCCTAACCCAAAACCTAACCCTAACCTTAACCATAACCCTAACCCTAACCCTAACCCTTACCCTTACCCTAACCCTAACCCTAACCCTAAACCTTACCATTACCCTAACACTATCCATAACCCTAACGCTAACCCTAACCCTAACACTTACCCTTACCTTACCCTAACCCTAACCCTTATCATAACCCTAACCCTAACCCTAAACCCTAACCCTAATAATTAACCTAAACCTAACCCTAACCTTACCCTTACCCTAAGCCTAATTCTAACCCTAACCCGAAACCTAAACCTAACCCTTACCCTAACCTAACCCTAAACCTTACCCTAACCCTAACCCTAACCCTAACCTTAACCCTAACGCTAACCCTAACCCTAACCCTAATCCTTACCCTTACCCTAACCCTAACCCTAAACCTAACACTAAACCTAACCCTAACCCTAACACTATCCCTAACCCTTACCCTTACCCAAAGCCTAACCCTAACCCTAACCCTAAACGTTACCCTTATCCTAACCCTAACCCTATACCTAACACATACTCAAACCCCTACCCTAGCCTTAACCCTAACCCTAACCTTAACCTTAGCTTAACCCTAACCCTAACCCTAACTCTTACCCGTATCCTAACCCTAACCTTAACCATAAGCCTAACCCTAACCCTAACCCTTACCCTTACCCTAACCCTAACCCTAACCCTAAACCTTACCCTTAACCTAACCCTAACCCTAACCCTAACCCTAACCCTAACACTTACCCTTACCTTACCCTAACCCTAACCCTTATCCTAACCCTAACCCTAACCCTAACACTAAACCCTAACCCTAACCCGTAACCTAACCCTAAACCTAACCCTAACCCTAACCATTACCCTTACCCTAAGCCTAATTCTAACCCTAACCCGAAACCTAAACCTAACCCTTATCCTAACCCTAACCCTAACCCTAACCCTATGCCTAACCCTAACCCTAACCTTAACCCTAACGCTAACCCTAGCCCTAACCCTAATTCTTACCCTTACCCTAAACCTAACCCTAAACCTAACCCTAACCCTAACCCTAACCCTAACCCTAACACTATCCCTAACCCTTACTCTTACCCTAACCCTAACCCTAACCCTAACCTTAACCCTAACGCTAACCCTAACCCTAACCCTAATCCTTACCCTTACCCTAACCCTAACCCTAAACCTAACACTAAACCTAACCCTAACCCTAACACTATCCCTAACCCTTACCCTTACCCAAAGCCTAACCCTAACCCTAACCCTATCCCTAACCCTAACCCTTACCCTAACCCTAACCCTAACCCTTACCCTAACCCTAACCCTAACCCTAACCCTTACCCTAACCCTAACCCTATCCCTAACCCTAACCCTAACCCTAACACTTACCCTTACCTTACTCTAACCCTAACCCTTATCCTAACCCTAACCCTAACCCTAACACTAAACCCTAACCCTAACCCTAACCTTAAACCTAACCCTAACCCTAACCCTAACACTAACCCTAACCCTAACCGTAACCTTAACCCTAAACCTTACGCTTACCTAACCCTATCCCTAACCCAAACCGGAACCCCTACCCTTACCCTAACCTTAAACCTAACCTTAACCCCAACCCTAAATCTAACCCTCACCCTAATCCTAACCCTTACCCTCACCCTAACCCTTACCCTAACCCTAACCCTAACCCTTACCCTAACCCTAACCCTAACCCTAACCCTAACCCTTACCCTAACCTTAACCCCAATACTAAACCTAACCCTAACCCTAAACCTAACCCTAAACCTTATCCTTACCCTAACCCTAACCCAAACCCTAAGCGTAACCCTAACCGTAACCATAACCCTTAACCTAACCCTAACCCTAATCCTAACCCTAACCCTTACCCTTACCCTAACACTAACCCTAACCCTAAAACTAACCCCAACCCTAAACTTAACCCTCACCCTAACCCTAATCCTAACCCTCACCCTAACTCTAAACCTAATCCTAACCCTAACCCTTCCCCTTACCCTAACCCTACCCGTAAAACTAACCCTAACCCTAAACTTAACCCTAAATTTTACCCTCACCCTAACCCTAACCCTAACCCTAACCCTAACCCTTACCCTTCCCCTAACCCTAACCATAATCCTTACCCTAACCCTAACCCTAACCCTAGCCCTTACCCTAACCCTAACCCTAATCCAAAACAATAACCCTAACCCTTAACCTAACCGAACCCTAAACATAACCCTAACCCTTACCCTTACCCTAACCCTAAACCTAACTCTAATCCTAACCTTAACCCTAACTCTAAACCTTACCCTACCCTAACCTTTACCATAATCCTAACCCTAACCCTAACCCTAACCTTAACCTTAACCCTAATCCTATCCTAACCCTTACCCTTTCCCTAACCCTAACCCTAAACCTAACCCTAACCCTAACGCTAACCCTAACCTTAACCCTACCTCTAACCCTAACCCAAACCTTACCCTTAACCTTAACCCTAATCCTAACCCTAACCCTTACCCTAACCCCAAACCTAACCTTAACCCCAACCCTAAATCTAACCCTCAGCCTAATCCTAAATCTTACCCTAACCCTAACCCTTACCCTAACCCTAACCCTAACCCTAACCCTTACCCTAACCCTAACCTTAACCCTAACCCTTACCCTAACCCTAACCTTTACCCCAATACTAAACCTAACCCTAACCCTAAAACTAACCCTAACCCTAATCCTTACCCTAACCCTAAACCAAACCCTAAACATAACCCTAACCGTAACCATAACCCTTACCCTAACCCTAACCCTAATCCTAACCCTAACTCTTACCCTTACCCTAACACTAAACCTAACCCTAAACCTAACTCCAACCCTAAACTTAACCTTAACCCTAACCCTAACCCTAACCCTTATCCTAAACCTAAACCTAATCCTAACCCTAACCCTTCCCCTTCCCCTAACCCTAACCCTAAAACTAACCCTAACCCTAAACTTAACCCTAACTTTTACCTTCACCCTAACCCTAACCCTAACCCTAAACCTAACCCTAACCCTAACCCTAACCCTAAAACTAACCCTTACCCTTACCCTAACCCTAACCCTAACCATATTCCTTACCCTAACCCTAACCCTAACCCTAGCCCTTACCCTAACCCTAACCCTAAACCAAAACCCTAACCCTAACCCTTAACCTAACCCGAACCCTAAAACTAACAATAACCCTTACACTTACCCTAACCCTAAACCAAACTCTAATCCTATACTTAACCTTAACCCTAACCCTTACCCTTACCCTAATCCTAACCCTAACCCTTAACCTTACCCTAACCGTAACCTTAACCCTATCCCTGACCCTAACCCCAACCCTAAACCTACACCGAACCCTAACTCTTATCCTGACCCTAACCCTAACCCTAAACCTTAACCTAACCATAACCCCTAACCCTAACCGTAACCATAACACTAACTCTAACGCTTACCCTTACCCTAACCCTAACCTTAGTGCTAACCCTAACCTAAAACCTAACCCTTACCCTTATCCTAACCCTAAACCTAAACCTAACCCTAACTCTAACCTTAACCCTAACCATAACCCTAAACCTAACCCTTACCCTTACCCTAACCCTAACCCTAACCCTAAACCTAACCCTAACCTAACCCTAACCCTAACACCTGACCCTAACCCTAACCCTAACCCTGAAACTTACCCTAACACTAACCTAACCCTAACGCTAACCCTAAATCTAACCCTACCCTAAAACTTACCCTTACCCTAACTCTAACCCTAACCCCTAACCCTAACCCTTATCTTACCCTAACCCTAAGCCCTAACAATTAAAATAAACCTAACCAAACCCTAACCCTTACCCTTACCCTATCGCTAACCCTAACCCTAACCCTAACACATACAATAAACATTACCCTTACCCTAATCGTAACCCTAACCTTAACTCAACCTAAACCTAACCCTAACACTAACCCTAACCCCTACACTTACCCTAACCTAACCATATCCCTAACGCTAATCCTAACCCTAACACTTACCCTTACCCTAACCCTAACCCTTATCCTAACCCTAACCCTAACCCTAAACCCTAACCCTAACCCTAACCTTTAACCTAACCCTAACCCTACCTAACCCTTACCCTTACCCTAAGCATAACTCTAACCCTCACCCGAACCCTAACCCTAAACCTTACCCTAACCGTAAACCTAACCGTTACCTAACCCTAACCCTAACACTAAACTTAACCCTAACGCTTACCCTAACCATAACCCTAATCCTTACCCTTACCCTAACCCTAACCCTAAACCTAACACTAACCCTAAACTTAAACCTAAACCGAACCCTAACCTTAACCCTAACCCTAACCACAATCTTAACACTTACCCTAACCCTAACCTTAAACCTAATCCTAACCCTAACCCTAGCACTAACACTAACCCTAACCTTAACCCTAACCCTAACCCTTACCCTTACCCTAACCCTAACCCTAATTCTAACACTAACCCTTACCCTTATCCTAACTCCAACATGAAACCTAACCCTAACTCTAACCCTAACCCTAACCTTAACCCTAACCCTAACCCTAAACCTAATACTTACCCTAACCCTAACCTTAAACCAAATCCTAACCCTAACCCTAACACTAACCCTAACCCTAACCGTAACCTTAACCATAACCCTTACCCTAACCTAACCCTAACCCTAACCCAAACCGTAACCCCTACCCTTACCCTAACCCTAAACCTAACCTTAACCCCAACCCTAAATCTAACCCTCACCCTAACCTAACCCTTACCCTAACCCTAACCCTTACCCTAACCCTAACCCTAATCCTAACCCTAACCCTTACGCTTACCCTAACCCTAACCCTAACCCTAACCCTTACCCTAACCCTAACCTTAACCCCAATAGTAAACCTAACCCTAACCCTAAACCTAACCCTAACCCTTATCCTTACCCTAACCTAACCCAAACCCTAAACGTAACCCTAACCGTAACCATAACCCTTACCCTAACCCGAACCCTAATCCTAAACCTAACCCTTACCCTTACCCTAACACTAACCCTAACCCTAAAACTAAACCCAACGCTAAACTTAACCCTAACCCTAACCCTAACCCTAACCCTTACCCTAACCCTTACCCTAACCCTAAACCTAATCCTAACCCTAACTCTTCCCCTTACACTAACCCTAACCCTAAAACTAACCCTAACCTTAAACTTAACCCTAACTTTTACCCTCACCCCAACCCTAACCCTAACCCTAAACCTAACCCTAACCCTAACCCTAACACTAACCCTTACCCTTACGCTAACCCTAACCCTAACCATAATCCTTACCCTAACCCTAACCCTAACCCTAGCCCTTACCCTAAACCTATCCTAACCCAAAACCCTAACCCTAACCCTTAACCTAACCCTAACCCTAATCCTAAACCTAACACTTACCCTTACCCTAACCCTAACCCTAAACCTAACCCTAAACCTAACGCTAACCCTAACCTTAACCCTACCTCTAACCCTAACCCTAACCTTACCCTTAACCTTAACCTAATCCTAACCCTTATCCTTACCCTAACCCTAAACCTAACCCTAACCCTAACACTAACCCTTACCCTTACTCTAACCCGAAACCTAACCCTAACCCGAACTCTCAACCTTACCCTTACCCTAAAAATAACCCTAACCCTTACCCTAAATCTTGCCCTAACCCTAACCCTAACCCTTACCCTTAGCTTAACCCTAACCCTAACCCTAACACTAACCCTTACCCTTACCCTTACCCTAAACCTAACCCTAACCCTAACCTTAACCCCAACCCTAAACCTAACTCTAACCCTAACCCTTACCCTTACCCTAAACCTAACTCTAAATGTAATCCTAACCCTAATCCTAACTCTAACCCTTACCCTAACCCAAACCCTAATCCTAACCGTAACCCTTACCGTTAGCCTAATCCTAACCCTAGCCCTTACCCTAAACCTAACCCTAAACCTAACCCCTAACCCTAACCCTTAACCTATCCATAACCCTAACCCTAACCCTAACCCTTACCCTAAGCCTAACCCTATCCCTAACCCTAACCTTAACCTTAATCCTAACCCTAACCCTAACCCTTACCCTTACCCTAACCGTACCCTAAACCTAATCCTAACCCTAACCCTATCCCTAACCCTAACCCTTACTCTTGCCCTAAACCTATCCCTAAACCTAACCCTAAAAATATCCCCTAACCCTAACCCTAACCCTATCCCTTACCCTTACCCTAACCCTAACCCTAAATCTAACACTAACCCTTACTCTTACCCTATCCCTAACATTAAACCTAACCCTAACCCTAACCCTAACCCTAACCCTAACACTTACCCTAACCCTAACCTTAAACCTAATCCTAACCCTAACCCTAACACTAACCCTAAACCTAACCCTAAACTTAACCCTAACCCTAACCCTAACACTTACCCTAACCCTAACCTTAAACCTAATCCTAACCCTAACCCTAACCCTAACCTTAAGCCTAACCCTAACCCTTACCCTTACCCTTACCCTAAACCTAAGACTAACTCTAACACTAACCCTTACCCTTATCCTAACTCCAACATTAAACCTAACCCTAACCCTAACCCTAACCCTAAACTTAACCCTAACCCTAATCCTAACCCTAACACTTACCCTAACCCTAACCTTAAACCTAATCCTAAACCTAACCCTAACACTAACCCTAACCCTAATCGTAACCTTATCCCTAACCCTTACCCATACCTAACCCTAACCCTAACCCAAACCGTAACCCCTACCCTTACTCTAACCCTAAACCTAACCTTAACCAAAACCCTAAATCTAACCCTCACCCTAATCCTTACCCTTACCCTAACCATAACCCTTACCCTAACCCTAACCCTAACCCTTACCCTTACCCTAACCCTAACCGTAACCCTAACCCTAACCCTTACCCTAACCCTAACCTTAACCCCAATACTAAACCTAACCCTAACCCTAAACCTAACCCTAACCCTTCTCCTTACCCTAACCCTAACCCAAACCCTAAACGTAACCCTAAATGTAACCATAACCCTTACCCTAACCCTAACCCTAATCCTAACCCTAACCCTTTCCCTTACCCTAACACTAACCCTAACCCTAAAACTAACCCCAACCCTAAACTTAACCCTAACCCTAACCCTAAACCTTAACCTAACCCTAAACCTAATCCTAACCCTAACCCTTCCCCTTCCCCTAACCCTAACCGTAAAACTAACCCTAACCCTAAACTTAACCCTAATTTTACCCTCACCCCAACCCTAACCCTTACCCTTACCCTAACCCTAACCATAATCCTTACACTAACCCTAACCCTAACCCTAGCCCTTACCCTAACCCTAACCCTAACCCAAAACAATAACCCTAACCCTTAACCTAACCCGAACCCTAAACCTAACCCTAACCCTTACCCTTACCCTAACCCTAAACCTAACACTAATCCTAACCTTAACCCTAACTCTAAACCTTACCCTACCCTAACCTTTACCCTAATCCTAACCCTAACCCTAACCCTAACCTTAACCTTAACCCTAATCCTATCCTAATCCTTACCCTTACCCTAACCCTAACCCTAAACCTAACCCTAACCCTAACTCTAACCCTAATGTTAACCATACCTGTAACCCTAACCCTAACCTTACCCTTAACCTTAACCCTAATCCTAACCCTTACCCTTACCCTTACCCTAAACCTAACCTTAACCCCAACCCTAAATCTAACCCTCACCCTAATCCTAACCCTTACCCTAACCCTAACCCTTACCTTAACCCTAACCCTAACCCTTACCCTAACCCTAACCCTAACCCTAACCCTTACCATAACCCTAACCTTAACCCCAATACTAAACCTAACCCTAACCCTAAACCTAACCCTAACCCTAATCCTTACCCTAACCCTAACCCAAACCCTAAACGTAACCCTAACCGTAACCATAACCCTTACCCTAACCCTAACCCTAATCCTAACCCTAACTCTTACCCTTAACCTAACACTAAACCTAACCCTCAAACTAACCCCAACCCTAAACTTAACCCTAACCCTAACCCTAACCCTAACCCTTACCCTAATCCTAAACCTAATCCTAACCCTAACGCTTCCCCTTCCCCTAACCCTAACCCTAAAACTAACCCTAACCCTAAACTTAACCCTAACTTTTACGCTCACCCTAACCATAACCCTAACCCTAAACCTAACCCTAACCCTAACCCTAACCCTTACTCTAACCCGAAACCTAACCCTAACCCGAACCCTCAACCTTACCCTTACTCTAAAAATAACCCTAACCCTTACCCTAAACCTTGCCCGAAACCTAACCCTAACCCTTACCCTTAGCTTAAGCCTAATCCTAACCCTAACCCTAACACTAACCTTTACCCTTACCCTTCCCCTAAACCTAACCTTAACCCTAAACTTAACCCCAACCCTAAACCTAACTCTAACCCTAACCCTTACCCTTACCCTAAACCTAACCCTAAATGTAATCCTAACCCTAATCCTAACCCTAACCCTTACCCTAACCCAAACCCTAATCCTAACTGTAACCCTTAACCTTAGCCTAATCCTAACCCTAGCCCTTACCCTAAACCTAAACCTAAACCTAACCCCTAACTCTAACCCTTAACCTATCCATAAACCTAACCCTAACCCTAACCCTTACCCTAAGCCTAACCCTATCCCTAACCCTAACCTTAACCTTAACCCTAACCCTAAACCTAACCCTTATCCTTACCCTAACCCTAACCCTAAACCTAACCCTAACTCTTACCCTAAACTTAAACCTAACTCTAACAGTAACCCTAACCTTAACCTTAACCTTAACCTTAACACTAATTCTAACACTTACCCTTACCCTAACCCTAAATCTTACCCTAACCCGAACCCTAACCTTTACCCTTACCGCAACCCTAACTATAACCCTAACCCGAACCCTCACCCTTACCCTTACGCTAAACCTAACCCTAACCCTTACCCTAAACCTACCCCTAACCCTAAATCTAATCCTTACCCTTACCTTAACCATAATCCTAACCCTAACCCTAACACTAACCCTAACACATACACTTACCCTAACCCTAACCCTAACCGTAACCCTATACCAACCCTAACCCTAACCCTACCCTAACCCTTACCCTAACCCTAACCCTAATCCTAACCCTAAACCTAACCCTAACACTAACCCTTACCCTAACCCTAACCCTATCCATAATCCTTACCCTAACCCTAACCCTAACCCTAGCCCTTACCTAACCCTAACTCTAACCTAAAACAATAACCATAACCCTTAACCTAACCCGAACCCTAAACCTAACCCTATCCCTTACCCTTACCCTAACCCTAAACCTAACTCTAATCCTAACCTTAACCTTCACTCTAAACCTTACCCTACCCTAACCTTTACCCTAATCCTAACCCTAACCCTAACCCTAACCTTAACCTTAACCCTAATTCTAAACCTAACCTTTACCCTTACCCTAACACTAACCCTAAACCTAACCGTAACCCTAACGCTAACCCTAATCTTAAACCTACCTCTAACCCTAACCCTAACCTTACCCTTAACCTTAACCCTAATCCTAACCCTTACCCTTACCCTAACCCTAAACCTAACCTTTACCCCAACCCTAAATCTAACCCTCACCCTAATCCTAACCCTTACCCTAACCCTAACCCTTACCCTTACCCTAACCCTAACCCTAACCCTAACCCTAACCCTTACCCTTACCCTAACCCTAACCCTAACCCTAACCCTTACCCTTACCCTAATCCTAACCCTAACCCTAAACCTTACCCTAACCCTAACCTTAACCCTATCCCTTACCCTAACCCCAACACTAAACCTAAACCGAACGCTAACCTTATCCCTAACCCTAACTCTTATCCTGACCCTAACCCTAACACTAAACCTAACCATAACCCCTAACCCTAACCGTAACCATAACCCTAAATCTAACGCTTACCCTTACCCTAACCCTAACCTTAATGCTAACCCTAACCTAAACCCTAACCCTTACCCTTATCCTAACCCTAAACCTAAACCTAACCCTAACCCTAACCTTAACCCTAAGCATAACCGTAAATCTAACCCTTACCCTTACCCTTACCCTAACCCTAACCCTAACCCTAACCTAACCCTAACCCTAACACCTGACCCTAACCCTAACCCTAACCCTGAAACTTACCCTAACACTAACCCTAACCCTAACCCTAACACTTACCCTAACCCTAACCCTAACCTTTACCCCAACTCTAAACCTAACCCTAAGCCTAACCCTAACCCTTACCCTAACGCTAACCCTAAACCTAACCCTACTCTAAAACTTACCCTTACCCTAACTCTAACCCTAACCCTAACCCTAACCCTTATCTTACCCTAACACTAACCCTAAGAATTAAAATAAACCTAACCAAACCCTAACCCTTACCCTTACCCTATCGCTAACCCTAACCCTATCCCTAACACATACAATAACCCTTACCCATATCCTAATCGTAACCCTAACCTTAACTCAACCCTATACCTAACCCTAACCCTAACCCTAACCCCTACACTTACCCTAACCCTAACCATAACCCTAACGCTAATCCTAACCCTAACACTTACCCTTACCCTAACCCAAACCCTTATCCTAACCCTAACCCTAACCCTAAACCCTAACCCTAACCCTTAACCTAAGCCTAACCCTAACCCTAACCCTTACCCTTACCCTAAGCATAACTCTAACCCTCACCCGAACCCTAATCCTAAACCTTACCCTAACCCTAACCCTAACCGTTACCCTAACCCTAACCCTAACCCTAAACTTAACCCTAACGCTTACCCTAACCTTAACCCTAACCCTTTCCCTTACCCTAACCCTAACCCTAAACCTAACACTAACCCTAACCTTAAACCTAAACCGAACCCAAACCTTAACCCTAACCCTAACCCTAACCCTAACACTTACCCTAATCCTAACCTTAAACCTAATCCTAACCCTAACCCTAACACTAACCCTAACCTTAACCCTAATCCTAACCCTTACCCTTACCCTAACCCTAACACTAACTCTATCACTAACCCTTACCCTTATCCTAACTCCAACATTAAACCTAACCCTAACCCTAACCCTAACCTTAACCCTAACACTAACCCTAACCCTAACACTTACCCTAACTCTAAACTTAAACCTAATCCTAACCCTAACCCTAACACTAACCCTAACCCTAACCGTAACCTTAACCCTAACCCTTACCCTTACCTAACCCTAACCCAAACCGTAACCCCTACCCTTACCCTAACCCTAAACCTAACCTTAACCCCAACCCTAAATCTAACCCTCACCCTAATCCTAACCCTTACCCTAACCCTAACCCTTACCCTAACCCTAACCCTAACCCTTACCCTTACCCTTACCCTAACCCTAACCCTAACCCTTACCCTAAACTAACCTTAACGCCAATACTAAACCTAACCCTAACCCTAAACCTAACCCTAAACCTTATCCTTACCCAAACCCTAAAGTAACCCTAACCGTAACCATAACCCTTACCCTAAACCTAACCCTAATCCTAACCCTAACCCTTACCCTTACCCTAACACTAACCCTAACCATAAAACTAACCCCAACCCTAAATTTAACCCTAACCCTAACCCTAACCCTAACCCTTAACCTAACCCTAAACCTATTCCTAACCCTAACCCTTCCCCTTACCCTAACCCTAACCCTAAAACTAACCCTAATCCTAAACTTAACCCTAACATTAACCCTCACCCTAACCCTAACCCTAACCCTAAACCTAACCCTAACCCTAACCCTAACACTAACACTTACCCTTACCCTTACCCTAACCCAAACCCAAACCATAATCCTTACCCTAAACCTAACCCTAACCCTAGCCCTTACCCTAACCCTAACCCTAACCCAAAAAATAACCCTAACCCTTAACCTAACCGGAACCCTAAACCTAACCCAAACCCTTACCCTTACCCTAACCCTAAACCTAACTCTAATCCTAACCTTAACCCTAACTCTAAACCTTACCCTACCCTAAACTTTACCCTAATCCTAACCCTAACCCTAACCCTAACCTTAACCATAACCCTAATCCTAAATCTAACCCTTACCCTTACCCTAACCCTAACCCTAAACCTAACCCTAACCCTAACGCTAACCCTAACCTTAACCCTACCTCTAACCCTAACCTTAACCTTACCCTTAACCTTAACCCTAATCCTAACCCTTACCCTTACCCTAACCATAAACCTAACCTTAACCCCAACCCTAAATATAACCCTCACCCTAATCCTAACCCTTACCCTAACCCTAACCCTTACCCTAACCCTAACCCTAACCCTAACCCTTATCCTAACCCTAACCTTAACCCCAATACTAAACCTAACCCTAAACCTAAACCTAACCCTAACCCTTATCCTTACCCTAACCCTAACCCAAAACCTAAACGTAACCCTAACCATAACCATAACCCTTACCCTAACCCTAACCCTAATCCTAACCCTAAATTTAACCCTTACCCTAACACTAAACCTAACCCTAACCCTAAAACTAACCCCAACCCTAAACTTAACCCTAACACAACCCTAACCCTAACCCTTACCCTAACCCTAAACCTAATCCTAACCCTAAACCTTCCCCTTACCCTAACCCTAACCCTAAAACTAACCCTAACCCTAAACTTAACCCTAACTTTTACCCTCACCCAAACCCTAACCCTAACCCTAAACCTAACCCTAACCCCAACCCTAAAACTAACCCTTACCCTTACCCTAACCCTAACCCTAACCATAATCCTTACCCTAACCCTAATCCTAAACCTAGCCCTTACCCTAACCCAAACCCTAACCCAAAACCCTAACCCTTACCCTTAACCTAACCCGAACCCTAAACCTAACCCTAACCCGTACCCTTACCATAACCCTAAACCTAACTCTAATCCTAAACTTAACCCTAACACTAAACCTTACCCTACCCTAACACTTACCCTAATCCTAACCCTAACCCTAACCCTAACCCTAACCTTAACCTTAACCCTAATCCTAAACCTAACCCTTACCCTTACCCTAACCCTAACCCTAACCCTAACCCTAACCCTAACGCTAACCCTAACTTTAACCCTACCTCTAACCCTAACCCTAACCTTACCCTTAACCTTAACCCTAATCCTAACCCTTACCCTTACTCTAACCCTAAACCTAACCCTAACCCTAACCCTTACCCTTACTCTAACCAGAAACCTAACCCTAACCCGAACCCTCAACCTTACCTTACCCTAAAAATAACCCTAACCCTTATCCTAAACCTTGCCCGAAACCTAACCCTAACCCTTACCCTTAGCTTAACCCTAACCCTAACCCTAACCCTAACACTAACCTTTACCCTTACCCTTCCCCTAAACCTAACCCTAACCCTAAACTTAACCCCAACCCTAAACCTAACTCTAACCCTAACCCTTACCCTTACCCTAAACCTAACCCTAAATGTAATCCTAACCCTAATCCTAACCCTAACCCTTACCCTAACCCAAACCCTAATCCTAACTGTAACCCTTAATCTTTGCCTAATCCTAACCCTAGCCCTTACCCTAAACTTAAACCTAAACCTAACCCCTAACCCTAACCCTTAACCTATCCATAACCCTAACCCTAACCCTAACCCTTACCCTAAGCCTAACCCTATCCCTAACACTAACCTTAAACTTAACCCTAACCCTAACCCTAACCCTTACCATTACCCTAACCCTAACCCTAAACCTAACCCTAACTCTTACCCTAAACTTAAACCTAACTCTAACACTAACCCTAAACTTAACCTTAACCTTAACACTAATTCTAACCCTTACCCTTACCCTAACCCTAAATCTAACCCTAACCCTAACCCTAACCTTTACCTTTACCCCAACCATAACTATAACCCTAACCCGAACCCTCAACCTTACCCTTACCCTAAACCTAACCCTAACCCTTACCCTAAACCTACCCCTAACCCTAACCCTCATCCTTACCCTTACCTTAACCATAATCCTAACCCTAACCCTAACCCTAACACTAACCCTAACACATACACTTACCCAAACCCTAACCCTAACCGTAACCCTATACCTAACCCTAACCCTAACCCTACCCTAGCCCTTACCCTAACCCTAACCCTAAACCAAACCCTAACCCTAACCCTAACACTAACCCTTACCATTACCCTAACCCTAACCCTAACCATAATCCTTACCCTAACCCTAACCCTAACCCTAACACTTACCTAACCCTAACCCTAACATAAAACAATAACCCTAACCCTTAACCTAACCCGAAACCTAAACCTAACCCTAACCCTTACCCTTACCCTAACCCTAAACCTAACTCTAATCCTAACCTTAACCCTAACTATAAACCTCACCCTACCCTAAACTTTACCCTAATCCTAACCCTAACCCTAACCCTAACCTTAACCCTAGTCCTAAAACTAACCCTTACCCTTACCCTAAACCTAACCCTAAACCTAACCGTAACCCTAACGCTAACCCTAACCTTAACCCTACCTCTAACCCTAACCCTAACCTTACCCTTAACCTTAACCCTAATCCTAACCCTTACCCTTACCCTAACCCTAAACCTAACCTTAACCCCAAACCTAAATCTAACCCTCACCCTAATCCTAACCCTTACCCTAACCCTAACCCTTACCCTAACCCTAACCCTAACCCTAACCCTAATCCTTACCTTTACCCTAACCCTAACCCTAACCCTAACCCTTACCCTTACCCTTACCCTAATCCTAACCCTAACCCTAAACCTTACCCTAACCCTAACCTTAACCCTATCCCTTACCCTAAACCCAACCCTAAACCTAAACCGAACGCTAACCTTATCCCTAACCCTAACTCTTATCCTGACCCTAACCCTAACCCTAAACCTAAACCTAACCATAACCCCTAACCCTAACCGTAACCATAACCCTAACTCTAACGCTTACCCTTACCCTAACCCTAACCTTAATGCTAACCCTAACCTAAACCCTAACCCTTACCCTTATCCTAACCCTAAACCTAAACCTAACCCTAACCCTACCCTAACCTTAACCCTAACCATAAACCTAAAGCTAACCCTTACCCTTACCCTAACCCTAACCCTAACCCTAAACCTAACCCTAACCTAACCCTAAACCTAACACCTGACCCTAACCCTAAACCTAACCCTGAAACTTACCCTAACACTAACCCTAACCCTAACCCTAACACTTACCCTAACCCTAACCCTAACCCTTACATTTACCCTAACCCTAACCCTAACCTTAAACCCAACTCTAAACCTAACCCTAACCCTAACCCTAACCCTTACCATAACGCTAACCCTACACCTAACCCTACCCTAAAACTTACCCTTACCCTAACTCTAACCCTAACCCTAACCCTTATCTTACCCTAACACTAACCCTAACAATTAAAATAAACCTAACCAAACCCTAACCCTTACCCTTACCCTATCGCTAACCCTAACCCTAACCCTAACACATACAATAACCTTACCCTTACCCTAATCGTAACCCTAACCTTAACTCAACCCTAAACCTAACCCTAACCCTAACCCTAAACCCTACACTTACCCTAACCCTAACAATAACCCTAACGCTAATCCTAACCCTAACACTTACCCTTACCCTAACCCCAAACCTTATCCTAACCCTAACCCTAACCCTAACCCTTACCCTTACCCTAAGCATAACTCTAACCCTCACCCAAACCCTAACCCTAAACCTTACCCTAACCCTAACCCTAACCGTTACCCTAACCCTAACCCTAACCCTAAACTTAACCCTAACACTTACCCTAACCCTAACCCTAATCCTTACCCTTACCCTAACCCTAACCCTAAACCTAACAGTAACCCTAACTTTAAACCTAAACCGAAACCTAACCTTAACCCTAACCCTAACCCTAACCCTAACACTTACCCTAACACTAACCTTAAACCTAATCCTAACCCTAACCCTAACATTAACACTAACCCTAAAACTAACCCCAACCCTAAATTTAACCCTAACCCTAACCCTAACCCTTACCCTAACCCTAAACCTAATCCCAACCCTAACCCTTCCCCTTACCCTAACCCTAACCCTAAAACTAACCCTAACCCTAAACTTAACCCTAACTTTTACCCTCACCCTAACCCTAACCCTAACCCTAAACCTAACCCTAACCCTAACACTAACCCTTACCCTTATCCTAATCCTAACCATAATACTTACCCTAACCCTAACCCTAAACCTAGCCCTTACCCTAACCCTAACACTAACCCAAAACAATAACCCTAACCCTTAACCTAACCTGATCCCTAAACCTAACCTTAACCCTTACCCTTACCCTAAACCTAAACCTAACTCTAATCCTAACCTTAACCTTAACTCTAAACCTTACCCTACCCTAACCTTTACCCTAATCCTAACCCTAACCCTAACCCTAACCTTAACCTTAACCCTAATCCTAAACCTAACCCTTACCCTTACCCTAACCCTAACCCTAAACCTAACCGTAACCCTAACGCTAACCCTAACCTTAACCCTACCTCTAACCCTAACCCTAACCTTACCCTTAACCTTAACCCTAATCCTAACCCTTACCCTTACCCTAACCCTAAACCTAACCTTAACCCCAAACCTAAATCTAACCCTCACCCTAATCCTAACACTTACCCTAACCCTAACCCTTACCCTTACCCTAACCCTAACCCTAACCCTTACCCTTACCCTAACCCTAACCCTAACCCTAACCCTAACCCTTACCCTTACCCTAATACTAACCCTAACCCTAAACCTTACCCTAACCCTAACCTTAACCCTATCCCTTACCCTAACCCCAACCCTAAACCTAAACCGAACGATAACTTTATCCCTAACACTAATTCTTATCCTGACCCTAACCCTAACCCTAAACCTAAACCTAACCATAACCCCTAACCCTAACCGTAAACATAACCCTAACTCTAACGCTTACCCTTACCCTAACCCTAACCTTAATGCTAACCCTAACCTAAACCTTACCCTTATCCTAACCCTAAACCTAAACCTAACCCTAACCCTAACCTTAACACTAACCATAGCCCTAAATCCAACCCTTACCCTTACCCTTACCCTAACCCTAACCCTAACCCTAAACCTAACCCTAACCTAACCCTAACACTAACACCTGACCCTAACCCTAACCCTAACCCTGAAACTCACCCTAACACTGACCCTAACCCTAACCCTAACACTTACCCTAACCCTAACCCTAACCTTAACCCCAACTCTAAACCTAAAACTAATCCTAACCCTTACCCTTACTCTAACCCGAAACCTAACCCTAACCCGAACCCTCAACCTTACCCTTACCCTAAAAATAACCCTAACCCTTACCCTAAACCTTGCCCTAAACCTAACCCTAACCCTTACCCTTAGCTTAACCCTAACCCTAACCCTAACACTAACACTAAACTTTACCCTTACGCTTCCCCTAAACCTAACCCTAACCCTAAACTTAACCCCAACCCTAAACCTAACTCTAACCCTAACCCTTACCCTTACCCTAAACCTAACCCTAAATGTAATCCTAACCCTAATCCTAACCCTAACCCTTACCCTAACCCTAACCTTAACCCCAATACTAAACCTAACCCTAACCCTAAACCTAACCCTAAACCTTATCCTTACCCTAACCCTAACCCAAAATCTAAACGTAACCCTAACCATAACAATAACCCTTACCCTAACCCTAACCCTAATCCTAACCATAACTTTTACCCTTACCCTAACACTAACCCTAACCCTAAAACTAACCCCAACCCTAAACTTAACCCTAACACAACCCTAACCATAACCCTTACCCTAACCCTAACCCTAATCCTAACCCTAACCCTAACCCTAACCCTAACCCTAACCCCTAAACATAACCTTAACGCTAACACTTACCCTTATCCTAACACTAACTCTAACCCTAACCCTATCCCTAAAACTTACACTTACCTTTACCCTAAACCTAACCCTAACCCTAACCCTAACCATTACCTTAACCCTGACCCTAACCCTAACCCTAACCTCTAACCCTAACCCTATCGCGAACCCTAACCCTTACCCTAACCCTAATTCTTACTCTAACCCTAAACCTAACCCTAACCCTTACCCTAACCCTTACCCTTTCCCTAACACTAATCTTAACCCTAAACCTAACCAAACCCTAACCCCTAACCATAACCTTTACCCTTACACTAACCCTACACCTAACCCTAACCGTAACACTTACCCTAACCCTAACCCTAACCCTGACCCTAAACTTAACCCTAAACCTTAACCCTTACCTTTACCCTAAGCCTAACCCTAACTCTAACCCTAACGCTAACCCTAACCCTTAACCTAACTCTAACCGTAACACTAATCCTTACCCTAACCCTTACCCTAACCCTAACACTAACACTTACCCTAACCCTTACCCTTACCCTAACCCGAACCCTAAACCTAAACCTAACCATTACCCTTACCTTAACCCTAACCCTAAACCTAACCCTTACCCTTATCCTAATCCTAACCCTAACGCTAACCCTAACCCTAAAAGTTACCATTACCCAAAACCTAACCCTAAGCCTTACCCTTACCCTAAACCTAACCCTAAACCTAACCCTTACCCTAAACCTATCCCTAACCCTAACCCCTAAACCTAACTGTAACCCTAACCCTAACCGTTACCCTTATCCTAACACTAATCCTAACCCTAACCCTAACACTTACCCTTACCGTAAACCTAACCCTAACCCTTACCCTAACCCTAACCCTAACCCTAACCCTAACCCTTACCCTATCCCTAACCCTAACCCTAAACACAACCCTAAACATTACCCTTACCGTAACCCTAAATATAACCCTTACCCAAACCCTAACCTCTAACCTTAACCCTAACACTTACCCTTACCATAATCCTAACCCCAATCTTAACCCTAAACCTATCCCTACCCCTAACCCCTAACCCTAACTCTAACCCTAACCCTAACCGTTACCCTTATCCTAACACTAATCCTAACCCTAACCCTAACACTTACCCTTACCGTAAACCTAACCCTAACCCTACCCTAACCCTTACCCTAACCCTAACCCTAAACCTAACCCTAACCCTAACACTAAACCTTACCCTTACCCTAACCCTAACCCTAAACATAATCCTTACCCTAACCCTAACCCTAACCTTAACCCTAACCATAACCCTAAAGCTAACCCTTACCCTAACCCTAACCCTAACCCTAACCCTAAACCTAACCCTAACCTAACCCTAAACCTAACACCTGACCCTAACCCTAAACCTAACCCTGAAACTTACCCTAACCCTAACCCTAACCCTAACCCTAACACTTACCCTAACCCTAACCCTAACCCTTACCCTTACCCTAACCCTAACCCTAACCTTAACCCCAACTCTAAACCTAACCCTAACCCTAACCCTAACCCTTACCCTAACGCTAACCCTAAACCTAACCCTACCCTAAAACTTACCCTTACCCTAACTCTAACCCTAACCCTAACCCTAACCCTTATCTTACCCTAACACTAACCCTAACAATTAAAATAAACCTAACCAAACCCTAACCCTTACCCTTACCCTATCGCTAACCCTAACCCTAACCCTAACACATACAATAACCTTACCCTTACCCTAATCGTAACCCTAACCTTAACTCAACCCTAAACCTAACCCTAACCCTAACCCTAACACCTACACTTACCCTAACCCTAACAATAACCCTAACGCTAATCCTAACCCTAACACTTACCCTTACCCTAACCCCAACCCTTATCCTAACCCTAACCCTAACCCTAACCCTTACCCTTACCCTAAGCATAACTCTAACCCTCACCCAAACCCTAACCCTAAACCTTACCCTAACCCTAACCCTAACCGTTACCCTAACCCTAACCCTAACCCTAAACTTAACCCTAACGCTTACCCTAACCCTAACCCTAACCCTAACCCTAACCCTAAAACTAACCCTAACCCTAAACTTAACCCTAAATTTTACCCTCACCCTAACCCTAAACCTAACCCTAACCCTAACCCTAACCCTAACCCTAACACTAACCCTTACCCTTATCCTAATCCTAACCATAATACTTACCCTAACCCTAACCCTAACCCTAGCCCTTACCCTAACCCTAACTCTAACTCAAAACAATAACCCTAACCCTTAACCTAACCTGAACCCTAAACCTAACCCTAACCCTTACCCTTACCCTAAACCTAAACCTAACTCTAATCCTAACCTTAACCTTAACTCTAAACCTTACCCTACCCTAACCTTACCCTAATCCTAACCCTAACCCTAAACCTAACCTTAACCTTAACCCTAATCCTAAACCTAACCCTTACCCTTACCCTAAACCTAACCCTAAACCTAACCGTAACCCTAACGCTAACCCTAACCTTAACCCTACCTCTAACCCTAACCCTAACCTTACCCTTAACCTTAACCGTAATCCTAACCCTTACCCTTACCCTAACCCTAAACCTAACCTTAACCCCAAACCTAAATCTAACCCTCACCCTAATCCTAACACTTACCCTAACTCTAACCCTTACCCTTACCCTTACCCTAACCCTAACCCTAAACCTTACCCTAACCCTAACCTTAACCCTATCCCTTACCCTAACCCCAACCCTAAACCTAAACCGAACGCTAACTTTATCCCTAACACTAATTCTTATCCTGACCCTAACCCTAACCCTAAACCTAAACCTAACCATAACCCCTAACCCTAACCGTAAACATAACCCTAACTCTAACGCTTACCCTTACCCTAACCCTAACCTTAATGCTAACCCGAACCTAAACCTTACCCTTATCCTAACCCTAAACCTAAACCTAACCCTAACCCTAACCTTAACACTAACCATAACCCTAAATCTAACCCTTACCCTTACCCTTACCCTTACCCTAACCCTAACCCTAACCCTAAACCTAACCCTAACCTAACCCTAACACTGACACCTGACCCTAACCCTAACCCTAACCCTGAAACTCACCCTAACACTGACCCTAACCCTAACCCTAACACTGACCCTAACCCTAACCCTAACCCTAACCCTAACCCTAACCCTTACGCTTCCCCTAAACCTAACCCTAACCCTAAACTTAACCCCAACCCTAAACCTACCTCTAACCCTAACCCTTACCCTTACACTAAACCTAACCCTAAGTGTAATCCTAACCCTAATCCTAACCCTAACCCTTACCCTAACCCAAACCCTAATCCTAACTGTAACCCTTAACCTTAGCCTAATCCTAACCCTAGGCCTTACCCTAAACCTAAACCTAAACCTAACCCCTAACCCTAACCCTTAACCTATCCATAACCCTAACCCTAACCCTTACACTTACCCTAACCCTAACCGTAACCCTAACCCTAACCCTTACCCTTACCCTAACCTAACCCGAACCCTAACACTAACCCTTACCCTAACCCTAACCTTAACCCCAATACTAAACCTAACCCTAACCCTAAACCTAACCCTAAACCTTATCCTTACCCTAACCCTAACCCAAAACCTAAACGTAACCCTAACCATAACCATAACCCTTACCCTAACCCTAACCCTAATCCTAACCCTAACTTTAACCCTTACCCTAACACTAACCCTAACCCTAAAACGAACCCCAACCCTAAACTTAACCCTAACACAACCCTAACCCTAACCCTTACCCTAACCCTAAACCTAATCCTAACCCTAACCCTTCCCCTTACCCTAACCCTAACCCTAAAACTAACCCTAACCCTATACTTAACCCTAACTTTTACCCTCACCCTAACACTAACCCTAACCCTAAACCTAACCATAACCCTAACCCTAACACTAACCCTTACCCTTACCCTAACCCTAACCCTAACCATAATCCTTACCATAACCCTAATCCTAAACCTAGCCCTTACCCTAACCCAAACCCTAACCCAAAACCCTAACCCTAACCCTTAACCTAACCCAAACCCTAAACCTAACCCTAACCCGTACCCTTACCATAACCCTAAACCTAACTCTAATCCTAAACTTAACCCTAACACTAAACCTTACCCTACCCTAACCCTTACCCTAATCCTAACCCTAACCCTAACCCTAACCTTAACCATAACCCTAATCCTAAACCTAACCCTTACCCTTACCCTAACCCTAACCCTAAACCTAACCCTAACCCTAACGCTAACCCTAACCTTAACCCTACCTCTAACCCTAACCCTAACCTTACCCTTAACCTTAATCCTAATACTAACCCTTACCCTTACCCTAACCCTAAACCTAACCCTAACCCTAACCCTTACCCTTACTCTAACCTGAAACCTAACCCTAACCCGAACCCTCAACCTTACCCTTACCCTAAAAATAACCCTAACCCTTACCCTAAACCTTGCCCGAAACCTAACCCTAACCCTTACCCTTAGCTTAACCCTAACCCTAACCCTAACCCTAACACTAACCTTTACCCTTACCCTTCCCCTAAACCTAACCCTAACCCTAAACTTAACCCCAACCCTAAACCTAACTCTAACCCTAACCCTTACCCTTACTCTAAACCTAACCCTAAATATAATCCTAACCCTAATCCTAACCCTAACCCTTACCCTTACCCTTACCCTAACCCTAACCCTAACCCTAACCCTTACCCTTACCCTAACCCTAACCCTAACCCTAAACCTTACCCTAACCCTAACCCTAACCGTTACCCTAACCCTAACCCTAACCCTAAACTTAACCCTAACGCTTACCCTAACCTTAACCCTAATCCTTACCCTTACCCTAACCCTAACCCTAAACCTAACACTAACCCTAACCTTAAACCTAAACCGAACCATAACCTTAACCCTACCCCTAACCCTAACCCTAACACTTACCCTAATCCTAAACTTAAACCTAATCCTAACCCTAACCCTAACACTAACACTAACCCTAAGCTTAACCCTAACCCTAACCCTAACCCTTACCCTTACCCTAACCCTAACCCTAACTCTAACACTAACCCTTACCCTTATCCTAAATCTAACATTAAACCTAACCCTAACCCTAACCCTAACCTTAACCCTAACACTAACCCTAACCCTAACACTTACCCTAACCCTAAACTTAAACCTAATCCTAACCGTAACCCTAACACTAACCCTAACCCTAACCGTAACCTTAACCCTAACCCTTACCCTTACCTAACCCTAACCCTAACCCAAACCGTACCCCCTACCCTTACCCTAACCCTAAACCTAACCTTAACCCCAACCCTAAATCTAACCCTCACCCTAATCCTAACCCTTACCCTAACCCTAACCCTTACCCTAACCCTAACCCTAACCCTTACCCTTACCCTAACCCTAACCCTAACCCTAACCCTTACCCTAAACCTAACCTTAACCCCAATACTAAACCTAACCCTAACCCTAAACCTAACCCTAAACCTTATCCTTACCCTAACCCTAACCCAAACCCTAAACGTAACCCTAACCGTAACCATAACCCTTACCCTAACCCTAACCCTAATCCTAACCCTAACCCTTACCCTTACCCTAACACTAACCCTAAACATAAAACTAACCCCAACCCTAAACTTAACCCTAACCCTAACCCTAACCCTAACCCTTAACCTAACCCTAAACCTAATCCTAACCCTAACCCTTCCCCTTACCCTAACCCTAACCCTAAAACTAACCCTAACCCTAAACTTAACCCTAAATTTTACCCTCACCCTAACCCTAAACCTAACCCTAAACCTAACTCTAACCCTAACCCTAACCCTAACACTAACACTTACCCTTACCCTTACCCTAACCCTAACCCGAACCATAATCCTTACCCTAACCCTAACCCTAACCCTAGCCCTTACCCTAACCCTAAACCTAACCCAAAAAATAACCCTAACCCTTAACCTAACCGGAACCCTAAACCTAACCCTAACCCTTACCCTTACCCTAAACCTAAAGCTAACTCTAATCCTAACCTTAACCCTAACTCTAAACCTTACCCTACCCTAAACTTTACCCTAATCCTAACCCTAACCCTAACCCTAACCTTAACCATAACCCTAATCCTAAACCTAACCCTTACCCTTACCCTAACCCTAACCCTAAACCTAACCCTAACCCTAACGCTAACCCTAACCTTAACCCTACCTCTAACCCTAACCCTAACCTTACCCTTAACCTTAACCCTAATCCTAACCCTTACCCTTACCCTAACCATAAACCTAATCTTAACCCCAACCCTAAATCTAACCCTCACCCTAATCCTAACCCTTACCCTAACCCTAACCCTTACCCTAACCCTAACCGTAACCCTAACCCTAACCCTTACCCTTACCATAACCTAACCCTAACACTAACCCTAACCCTTACCCTAACCCTAACCTTAACCCCAATACTAAACCTAACCCTAACCCTAAACCTAACCTTTACCCTTACTCTAACCGAAACCTAACCCTAACCCGAACCCTCAACCTTACCCTTACTCTAAAAATAACCCTAACCCTTACACTAAACCTTGCCCGAAACCTAACCCTAACCCTTACCCTTAGCTTAACCCTAACCCTAACCCTAACACTAACACTAACCTTTACCCTTACCCTTCCCCTAAACCTAAGCCTAACCCTAAACTTAACCCCAACCCTAAACCTAACTCTAACCCTAACCCTTACCCTTACCCTAAACCTAACCCTAAATGTAATCCTAACCCTAATCCTAACCATAACACTTACCCTAACCCAAACCCTAATCCTAACTGTAACCCTTAACCTTAGCCTAATCCTAACCCTAGCCCTTACCCTAAACCTAAACCTAACCCCTAACCCTAACCCTTAACCTATCCATAACCCTAACCCTAACCCTAACCCTTACCCTAAGCCTAACCCTATCCCTAACCCTAACCTTAACCTTAACCCTAACTCTAACCCTAACCCTTACCCTTACCCTAACCCTAACCCTAAACCTAACCCTAACTCTTACCCTAAACTTAAACCTAACTCTAACACTAACCCTAAGCTTAACCTTAACCTTAACACTAATTCTAACCCTTACCATTACCCTAACCCTAAATCTAACCCTAACCCTAACCCTAACCTTAACCCTAACACTAACCCTAACCCTAACACTTACCCTAACCCTAAACTTAAACCTAATCCTAACCGTAACCCTAACACTAACCCTAACCCTAACCGTAACCTTAACCCTAACCCTTACCCTTACCTAACCCTAACCCTAACCCAAACCGTAACCCCTACCCTTACCCTAACCCTAAACCTAACCTTAACCCCAACCCTAAATCTAACCCTCACCCTAATCCTAACCCTTACCCTAACCCTAACCCTTACCCTAACCCTAACCCTAACCCTTACCCTTACCCTAACCCTAACCCTAACCCTAACCCTTACCATAAACCTAACCTTAACCCCAATACTAAACCTAACCCTAACCCTAAACCTAACCCTAAACCTTATCCTTACCCTAACCCTAACCCAAACCCTAAACGTAACCCTAACCGTAACCATAACCCTTACCCTAACCCTAACCCTAATCCTAACCCTAACCCTTACCCTTACCCTAACACTAACCCTAAACATAAAACTAACCCCAACCCTAAACTTAACCCTAACCCTAACCCTAACCCTAACCCTTAACCTAACCCTAAACCTAATCCTAACCCTAACCCTTCCCCTTACCCTAACCCTAACCCTAAAACTAACCCTAACCCTAAACTTAACCCTAAATTTTACCCTCACCCTAACCCTAAACCTAACCCTAAACCTAACTCTAACCCTAACCCTAACCCTAACACTAACACTTACCCTTACCCTTACCCTAACCCTAACCCGAACCATAATCCTTACCCTAACCCTAACCCTAACCCTAGCCCTTACCCTAACCCTAAACCTAACCCAAAAAATAACCCTAACCCTTAACCTAACCGGAACCCTAAACCTAACCCTAACCCTTACCCTTACCCTAAACCTAAAGCTAACTCTAATCCTAACCTTAACCCTAACTCTAAACCTTACCCTACCCTAAACTTTACCCTAATCCTAACCCTAACCCTAACCCTAACCTTAACCATAACCCTAATCCTAAACCTAACCCTTACCCTTACCCTAACCCTAACCCTAAACCTAACCCTAACCCTAACGCTAACCCTAACCTTAACCCTACCTCTAACCCTAACCCTAACCTTACCCTTAACCTTAACCCTAATCCTAACCCTTACCCTTACCCTAACCATAAACCTAATCTTAACCCCAACCCTAAATCTAACCCTCACCCTAATCCTAACCCTTACCCTAACCCTAACCCTTACCCTAACCCTAACCGTAACCCTAACCCTAACCCTTACCCTTACCATAACCTAACCCTAACCCTAACCCTAACCCTTACCCTAACCCTAACCTTAACCCCAATACTAAACCTAACCCTAACCCTAAACCTAACCTTTACCCTTACTCTAACCCGAAACCTAACCCTAACCCGAACCCTCAACCTTACCCTTACTCTAAAAATAACCCTAACCCTTACACTAAACCTTGCCCGAAACCTAACCCTAACCCTTACCCTTAGCTTAACCCTAACCCTAACCCTAACACTAACACTAACCTTTACCCTTACCCTTCCCCTAAACCTAAGCCTAACCCTAAACTTAACCCCAACCCTAAACCTAACTCTAACCCTAACCCTTACCCTTACCCTAAACCTAACCCTAAATGTAATCCTAACCCTAATCCTAACCATAACACTTACCCTAACCCAAACCCTAATCCTAACTGTAACCCTTAACCTTAGCCTAATCCTAACCCTAGCCCTTACCCTAAACCTAAACCTAACCCCTAACCCTAACCCTTAACCTATCCATAACCCTAACCCTAACCCTAACCCTTACCCTAAGCCTAACCCTATCCCTAACCCTAACCTTAACCTTAACCCTAACTCTAACCCTAACCCTTACCCTTACCCTAACCCTAACCCTAAACCTAACCCTAACTCTTACCCTAAACTTAAACCTAACTCTAACACTAACCCTAAGCTTAACCTTAACCTTAACACTAATTCTAACCCTTACCATTACCCTAACCCTAAATCTAACCCTAACCCTAACCCTAACCTTTACCCTTACCCCAACCCTAACTATAACCCTAACCCGAACCCTCAACCTTACCCTTACCCTAAACCTAACCCTAATCCTTACCCTAAACCTACCCCTAACCCTAACCCTAATCCTTACCCTTACCTTAACCATAATCCTAACCCTAACCCTAACCCTAACATTAACCCTAACACATACACTTACCCTAACCCTAACCCTAACCGTAACCCTATACCTAACCCTAACCCTAACCCTACCCTAACCCTTACCCTAACCCTAACCCTAACCTTAAACCGAACCCTAAACCCAACCCTAACCCTAACCCTTACCCTTACCCTAACCCTAACCCTAAACGTAACCCTAACCCTAACCCTTACCCTTACCCTAAACCTAACCCTAACCCTAAACCTTACCCTAACCCTAACATTAACCCTAACCCTAACCGTAACCCTAACCCTAACCTAATCCTTATCCTAACACTAACCATAACCATAACCCTTAAACTAATCCTAACACTAACCCTAACCCCTAAACCTAACCCTTACCCTAACCATAACACTAACCCTAACTGCTAACCCTAAGCCTAACCCTAACCCTTACACTTATCCTAACCTTAACCCTCTCCCTAACACTTACTCTAACCCCTACCCTAGCCGTAACCCTAACCGTAAAACTTACCCTAAGCCTAACGCTAACCCTAAACCTAACCCTTACCCGTATCCTAACCCTAAACCTAACCCTAACCTTAACCATAATCCTAACCCTAAACCTAACCCTTACCCTTACCCTAACCCTAACCCTAACCCTAACCCTAAACCTTACCGTTACCCTAACACTATCCATAACCCTAACGCTAACCCTAACCCTAACACTTACCCTTACCTTACCCTAACCCTAACCCTAACCCTAACCCTAACCCCTAACCCTAATAATTAACCTAACCCTAAACCTAACCCTAACCCTAACCTTACCCTTACCCTAAGCCTAATTCTAACCCTAACCCGAAACCTAAACCTAACCCTTACCCTAACCTAACCCTAAACCTTACCCTAACCCTAACCCTAACCCTAACCTTAACCCTAACGCTAACCCTAACCCTAACCCTAATCCTTACCCTTACCCTAACCCTAAGCCTAAACCTAACCCTAACCCTAACCCTAACCCTAACACTATCCCTAACCCTTACCCTTTCCCAAAGCCTAACCCTAACCCTAACCCTAAACCTTACCCTTGTCCTAACCCTAACCCTATCCCTAACACTTACTCTGACCCCTACCCTAGCCCTAACCCTAACCCTAAACCTTACCCTTAGCCTAACCCTAACCCTAACCCTAACCCTAACCCTAACATTAAACCTAACCCTAACCCTAACCTTAACCCTAACACTTACCCTAACCCTAACCTTAAACCTAATCCTAACCCTAAACCTAACCCTAACCTTAACCATAACCCTAACCCTAACCCTAACCTTACCCTTACCCTAACGCTAACCCTAACCCTAACACTTACCCTTACCTTACCCTAGCCATAAGCCTTATCCTAACCCTAACCCTAACCCTAACACTAAACCCTAACCATAACCCGTAACCTAATCCTAAACCTAACCCTAACCCTAACCATTACCCTTAACCTAAGCCTAAGTCTAACCCTAACCCGAAACCTAAACCTAACCCTTATCCTAATCCTAACCCTAACCATTACCATTACCCTAACCCTAACCCTAACCTTAACCCTAACGCTAACCCTAGCCCTAACCCTAATCCTTACCCTTACCCTAACCCTAACCCTAAACCTAACCCTAACCCTAACCCTAACCCTAACACTATACCTAACCCTTACCCTTACCCTAAGCCTATCCCTAAACCTAACACTAACCCTAAACCTTACCTTTACCCTAACCCTAACCCTATCCCCGAACCTACCCCTGACCCTTACCCTATGCCTAACCCTAACCTTAACCCTAACCCTAACTTTTATCCTTACCCTAACCCTAACCCTAAACCCAACCATAAGCCTAACCCTATACCTAACCCTAACCCTTACCATTACCCTAACCCTATCTCTAAACCTAACAGTAAAAATATACCCTAACCCTAACCCTAACCCTATCCCTTACCCTTACCCTAACCCTAACCCTAACCCTAACCCTAACCCTAACATTAAACCTAACCCTAACCCTAACCTTAACCCTAACACTTACCCTAACCCTAACCTTAAACCTAATCCTAACCCTAACCCTAACACTAACACTAGCCCTAACCTTAACCCTAACCCTAACCCTTACCCTTACCCTAACCCTAACCCTAACTCTAACACTAACCCTTACCCTTATCCTAACTCCAACATTAAACCTAACCCTAACCCTAACCCTAACCCTAACCTTAACCCTAACCCTAACCATAACCCTAACACTTACCATAACTGTAACCTAAAACCTAATCCTAACCCTAACCCTAACACTAACCCTAACCCTAACCATAACCTTAACCCTAACCCTTACCCTTACCTAACCCTAACCCTAACCCAAACCGTAACCCCTACCCTTACCCTAACCCTAAACCTAACCTTAACCCCAACCCTAAATCTAACCCTCACCCTAATCCTAACCCTTACCCTAACCCTAATCCTTACCCTAACCCTAACCCTAACCCTTACCCTAACCCTAACCCTAACCCTAACCCTTACCCTAACCCTAATCTTAACCCCAATACTAAACCTAACCCTAACCCTAAACCTAACCCTAAACCTTATCCTTACCCTAACCCTAACCCAAACCCTAAACGTAACCCTAACCGTAACCATAACCCTTACCCTAACCCTAACCCTAATCCTAACCCTACCCTTACCCTTACCCTAACACTAACCCTAACCCTAAAACTAACCGCAACCCTAAACTTAACCCTAACCCTAACCCTAACCCTAACCCTTACCCTAACCCTAAACCTAATCCTAACCCTAACCCTTCCCCTTCCACTAACCCTAACCCTAAATCTAACCCTAACCCTAAACTTAACCCTAATTTTACCCTCACGCTAACCCTAACCCTAACCCTAAACCTAACCCTAACCATAACGCTATCACTAACACTTACCCTTATCCTAACCCTAACCATAATCCTTACCCTAACCCTAACCCTAACCCTAGCCCTTACCCTAACCCTAACTCTAACCCAAAACAATAACCCTAACACTAACGCTAACCGCTAACGCTAACCCTAACTCTAACCCCTTATCCTAAACCTAACCATAACCCTTACCCTTATCCTAACCCTAACGCTAACCCTAACACTTACTCTAATCCCTACCCTAGCCCTAACCCTAACCCTAAACCTTAACCTAAGGCTAACCCTAACACTAAACCTTACACTTACCCTAACCCTTACCCTCACCCTAACCCTAAACCTAACCCTAACCTTAACCCTAACCCTAACCCTAATCCTAACCCTAAACCTTACACATACCCTAACCCTAACCTAACCCTTACCCTAACCCTAACCCTAACCCTAACAATAACCCTTACCCTTACCAAAACCGTAACCCTAACCTTATCCCCAACCCTAAACCTAACCCTAACCCTAACCATAAACCTTACCCTTACCCTAACTCTAACCCTAAACCTAACCCTAACCCTTACCCTAACCATACCCCTAACCCTAACCTCCCCCTTACCCTTACCCTAACCCTAACCCTAACCTTAAACCTAACCCTAACCCTAACCCTTATCCTTACCCTAACCCGAACCCTAAACCTAATCCTAACCTAACCCTAACCCTAACACCTAACCCTAACCCTAACCCTAAGCCTTAAAATTACCCTAACACTAACCCTAACCCTAACCCTAAACCTAACACTTACCCTAACACTCACCCTAATCCTAACCCTAATTCTTACCCTTACCTTAACCCTAACCCTTATCCTAAATTTAACCCTAACCCTAACCCTATCCCTAACCCTTACCCTTACCCTAAGGCTAACCCTAAACCTAACACTAACCCTAACCCTTACCTCTACCCTAACCCTAAACCTATCCCTAACCATAACCCTTACCCTTACCCTAACCCTAACCCTAATCCTAAACCTAAACCTAACCCTAACCCTAACCCTAACCCTTACTCTAACCATAAACCTAACCCTAACCTCCCCCTTAACCTTACCCTAATCCTAACCCTAACCTTAACCCTAAACCTAAGTCTTACCCTAACACTTACCATTACGCTAACCCTAACCCTAAACCTAACCCTATACCTAACCCTAACCCTTAACCTTACCCTAACCCTAACCCTAAACTTAACCCTAACCATAACCACTAACCCTAACCCTAACCCTAACCCTTACCCTTACACTAACCCTAACACTAAACTTAATGCTAACCCTAACCCTAAACCTAATCCTTACCCTAGCCCTAACACTAACCCTAATCTTACCCTAACGTTAAACCTAACCCTTACCCTTTCCCTAACCCTAACCCTAACCCTAAAACTAACCCTAACCCTAACCCTAACCCTAACCTTTACCCTTACCCTAACCCTAATCCTAACCCTAACCCGAACCCTCAACCTTACCCTTACCCTAAACCTAACACTAACCCTTAGCCTAATCCTGCCCCTAACCCTAACCCTAACCCTTACCCTTACCTTAACACAAACCCTAACCCTAACCCTAACACTTACCCTAAACCTCACCCTAATCCAAACCCTAATTCTTACCCTTACCCCAACCCTTACCCTAACCCTAAACCTAACCTTAACCCCAACCCTAACCCTTACACTTATCCTAACCCTAAACCTAAACCTAACCCTAACCCTAACTTTAACCCTAACCATAACCCTAAACCTAACCCTTACCCTTACCCTAACCCTAACCCTAAACCTAACCCTAACCTAACCCTAACCCTAACACCTGACCCTAACCCTAACCCTAACCCTGAAACTTACCCTAACACTAAAACTTACCCTTACCCTAACTCTAACCCTAACCCTAACCCTAACCCTTATCTTACCCTAACCCTAACCCTAACAATTAAAATAAACCTAACCAAACCCTAACCCTTACCCTTACCCTATCGCTAACCCTATCCCTAACCCTAACACATACAATAACCCTTACCCTTACCCTAATCGTAACCCAACCTTAACTCGACCCTAAACCTAACCCTAACCCTAACCCTAACCCCTACACTTACCCTAACCCTAACCATAACCCTAAAGCTAATCCTAACCCTAACACTTACCCTTACCCTAATCCTAACCCTTATCCTAACCCTAACCCTAACCCTAAACCCTAACCCTAACCTTTAACCTAACCCTACCATAAACCTAACACTTACCATTACCCTAAGCATAACTCTAACACTCACCCGAACCCTAACCCTAACGTTTACCCTAACCCTAACCCTAATCCTTACCCTTACCCTAACCCTAACCCTAAACCGAACACTAACCCTAACCTCAAACCTAAACCGAACCCTAACCTTAACCCTAACCCTAACCCTAACCCTAACACTTACCCTAACCCTAACCTTAAACCTAATCCTAACCCTACCCCTAACACTAACACTAACCCTAAACTTAACCCTAATCCTAACCCTTACCCTTACCCTAACCCTAACCCTAATTCTAACACTAAACCTTACCCTTATCCTAACTCCAACATTAAACCTAACCCTAACCCTAACCCTAACCCTAACCTTAAACCTAATCCTAACCCTAACCCTAACACTAACCCTAACCCTAACTGTAACTTTAACCCTAAACCTTACCCTTACCTAACCCTAACCCTAACCCAAACCGTAACCCCTACTCTTACCCTAACCCTAAAACTAACCTTAACCCCAAACCTAAATCTAACCCTCACCCTAATCCTAACCCTTACCCTAACCCTAACACTTACCCTAACCCTAAACCTAATCCTAAACCTAACCCTTACGCTTACCCTAACCCTAACCCTAACCCTAACCCTTACCCTAATCCTAACCTTAACCCCAATACTAAACCTAACCCTAACCCTAAACCTAACCCTAAACCTTATCCTTACCCTAACCCTAACCCAAACTCTAAACGTAACCCTAACCGTAACCATAACCCTTACCCTAACCTAACATTAATCCTAAACCTAACCCTTACCCTTACCCTCACACTAACCCTAACCCTAAAACTATCCCCAACCCTAAACTTAACCCTAACACTAACCCTAACCCTAACCCTTACACTAACCCTAAACCTACTCCTAACCCTGACCCTTCCCCTTACCCTAACCCTAACCCTAAAACTAACCCTAATACTAAACTTAACCCTAACTTTTACCCTCACCCCAACCCTAAACCTAACCCTAAACCTAACCCTAACCCTAACCCTAACACTAACCCTTACCCTTACCCTAACCCTAACCCTAACCATAATCCTTACCCTAACCCTAACCCTAAACCTAGCCCTTACCCTAACCCTAATCCTAACCCAAAACCCTAACCCTAACCCTTAACCTAACCTGAACCCTAAACCTAACCCTAACCCTTACCCGTACCCTAACTCTAAACCTAACTCTAATCCTAACCTTAACCATAACTCTAAACCTTACCCTACCCTAACCCTTATGCTAATCCTAACCCTAACCCAAACCCTAACCTTAACCTTAACCCTAATCCTAAACCTAACCCTTACCCTTACCCTAACCGTAACCCTAACCCTAACCCTTACCCTAATCCTAACCCTAACCCTACCCTTACCCTTACCCTAACCCTAACCCTAACCCTAACCCTTACCCTAACCCGAACCTTAACCCCAATACTAAACCTAACCCTAACCCTAAACCTAACCCTAACCCTAATCCTTACCCTAACCCTTACCCTAAACCTAACCCTAACCCTAATGCTAACCCTAACCTTAACCCTACCTCTAACCCTAACCCTAACCTTACCCTTAACCTTAACCCTAATCCTAACACTTACCCTTACCCTAACCCTAAACCTAACCTTAACCCGAACCCTAAATCTAACCCTCACCCTAATCCTAACCCTTACCCTAACCCTAGCACTTACCCTAACCCTACCCCAAAACCCTAACCCTAACCCTTAACCTAACCTGAACCCTAAACCTAACCCTAACCCTAACCCTTACCCTAACCCTAAACCTAACTCTAATCCTAAACTTAACCCTAACACTAAACCTTACCCTACCCTAACCCTTACCCTAATCCTAACCCTAACCCTAACCCTAACCTTAACCCTAATCCTAATCCTAACCCTTACCCTTACCCTAAACCTAACCCTAAACCTAACCCTAACCCTAACGCTAACCCTAACCTTAACCCTACCTCTAACCCTAATCCTAACCTTACCCTTAACCTTAACCCTAATCCTAACCCTTACCATTACCCTAACCCTAAACCTATCCCTAACCCTAACACTAACCCTTACCCTTACTCTAACCAGAAACCTAACCCTAACCCGAACCCTCAACCTTACCCTTACCCTAAAAATAACCCTAACCCTTACCCTAAACCTAACCCTAACCCTAAACTTAACCCCAACCCTAAACGTAACTCTAACCCTAACACTTACCCTTACCCTAAACCTAACCCTAAATGTAATCCTAACCCTAATCCTAACCCTAACCCTTACCCTAACCCAAACCCTAATCCTAACCGTAACCCTTACCCTTACTCTTACCCTCACCCTCACCCGAACCCTAACCCTAAAACTAACCCTAATCCTTAACCTAACCCTAGCCCTTACCCTAACCCTAACCCTAACACTAACCTTAACCTTAACACTAACGCTAACCCTAACCCTTACCCTACCCTAACCTTTACCCTAACCCTAACCCTAACCCTAACCTTAATCCTTATCCTAACCCTATCCCTAACCCTAACCCTCAACACTAACCCTAACCCTTAACCTAACCCTAAACCTAACCCTAAACCTAACCCTTACCCTGACCCTAAGCCTAACTCTAACCCTAACCCGAAACCTAAACCTAACCCTTACCCTAACCCTAACCCTAACCCCTACCCTAAAGCTAACCCTAAAGCTAACCTCAAACCTAACGCTCACACTAACACTAACCCTAATCCTTACCCTTATGCTAACCCTACCCCTAAACCTATCCCTAACCCTAACCCTAACCCTAAAAGTAACCCTAAACCTAAACTTAACCCTAACCCTTACCCTCACACTAACCCTAAACCTTATCCTAAAACTAACCCTAACCCTAACCCTAACCATTACCCTAACCCTAACCCTAATCCTTACCCTAAACCAAACAATAACCCTAGCCCTTACCCTAACCCTAACCCTAACCCTAACCCCTAAACCTAACCCTTAACCTAAACCTAACCCTAACCCTAACCCTAATCCTTACCCTAACCCTAACCCTAACCCTAACCTTAACCTTAACCCTTACCCTAACCCTAACCCTTACTCTTACCCTCACCCTCACCCTAACCCTAACCCTAAAACTAACCCTAACCCTTACCCTAACCCTAACCCTAACCCTAAACCTAAACCTAACCCTAACCCTAACCCTTAACCTAACCCTAACCCTAAGCCTTACCCTAACCCTAACCCTTAACCTAACCCTAACCCTAACCCTAACCCTTACCCTTACCCTAAGCATAACTCTAACCCTCACCCGAACCCTAACCCTAAACCTTACCCTAACCCTAACCCTAACCGTTACCCTAACCCTAACCTTAACCCTAAACTTAACCCTAACGCTTACCCTAACCCTAACCCTAATCCTTACCCTTACCCTAACCCTAACCCTAAACCTAACACTATCCCTAACCCTAAACCTAAACCGAACCATAACCTTATCCCTAACCCTAACTCTTATCCTGACCCTAACCCTAACCCTAAACCTAAACCTAACCATGACCCCTAACCCTAACCGTAACCCTAACCCTAACCCTAACCCTTAGCATTACCCTAACCATAACCTTAATGCTAACCCTAACCCTAACCCTAACCCTTACCCTTATCCTAACCCTAAACCTAAAGCTAACCCTAACCCTAACCCTAACCGTAACCTTAACCATAACCACTAACCCTAACCCTTAACCGTATCTTAACCTTAAACCTAACCCTAAACTTGACCATAACCCTAACCTTAACCCTAACCCTTAACCTTACCCTAAAGCTAACCCTAACCCTAAACCTTACCCTTATCCTAAACCAAACCATAACCCTAACGCTAACCCTAACCTTAACACTTACCTTTACCCTAACCCTAATCCTTATCCTAACCTTATCCCTAACCCTAACCCTAAACCCTAACCCTAACCCTTAACCTAACCCTAAACCTAACCCTAACCCTAACCCTTACCCTGACTCTAAGCCTAATTCTAACCCTAACCCGAAATCTAAATCTAACCCTTACCCTAACCCTAACCCTTACCCTGACCCTAAGCCTAACTCTAACCCTAACCCGGAACCTAAATCTAACCCTTACCCTAACCCTAACCCTAACCCTTACCCTAAAGCTAACCCTAAAGCTAAACTTAAACCTAACGCTCACCCTAACCCTAACCTTAATCCTTACCCTTACCCTAACCCTAACCCTAAACCTATCCCCAATCCTAACCCTAACCCTAAATGTAACCCTAACCCTAAACTTAACCCTAACCCTTACCCTCACACTAACCCTAACCCTAACACTAAACCTAACCCTAACCCTAACTCTAACCTTACCCTTACCCTAACCCTAACCCTAACCCTAAACCGAACCCTGAACCTTACCCTTACCCTAAACGTAACCCTAACCCTTACCCTAAACCTACCCCTACCCCTAACCCTAACCCTTACCCTTACCTTAAACCTAGCCCTAACCCTAACACTAACCCTAAAACATACACTTACCCTAACCCTAACCCTAACCCTAACCGTAACCCTATACCTAACCCTAACCCTAATCCTAACCCTAACCATTACCCTTACCCTAATCCTAACCCTACCCTAAACCTTACCCTAACCCTAACCTTAACCCTATCCCTTACCCTAACTCCAACCCTAAACCTAAACCGAACCCTAACCATATCCCTAAACCTAACTCTTATCCTGACCCTAACCCTAACCCTAAACCTAAACCTAACCCTTAAACTTACCCTAACACTAACCCTAACCCTAACCCATACCCTAAGCCTAACCCTAAACCTAACACTAACCCTAACCGTAACCCTAAACCTAACCCTTACCCTTACGTAACCTTAACCCCAAACATAACCCTAACCCTAACCCTAATCATAACCCCTAAACATAACCCTAACCCTAACCCTAACCCTTACACTTATCCTAACCGTAACCCTAACCCTAAAAATTACCCTTATCCTAACCCTAAACCTAACCCTAACCCTAACCTTAACCTAACCCTTATCCTAACCCTAACCCTAACCCTAACCCTTAAACTAATTCTAACACTAACCCTAACCCCTAACCGTAACCCTTACCCTAACACTAACCCTAATCCTAACCCCTAACCCTAACCCTAACCCTAACACTTACCCGTATCTTAACCCTAAACCTAACCCTAAACTTAACCATAATCCTAACGCTAACCCTAACCCTTACCCTTACCCTAACCCTAACCCTAACACTCAACCTTACCCTTATCCTAACCCTAACCATAACCCTAACGCTAACCCTAACCTTAATCCTTATCCTAACCCTATCCCTAACCCTAACCTTAAACACTAACCCTAACCCTTAACCTAAACCTAAACCTAACCCTAAACCTAACCCTTACTCTTACCCTAAGCATAACTCTAACCCTCAACCGAAACCTAACCCTAAACCTTACCCTAACCCTAACCCTAACCGTTACCCTAACCCTAACCCTAACTCTAACACTAACCCTTACCCTTAACCTAACCCTAACCCTAACCCTAACCCTAACCATTACCCTTAACCTAACCGTAACCCTAACCCTAACCCTTACCCTTTCCCTAACCCTAACACTAAATCTAACCCTAACCCTTACTCTTTTCCTAACCCTAACCCTAACTCTAACACTAACCCTTACCCTTAACCTAACCCTAACCCTAACCCTAACCATAACCCTTACCCTAACCGTAACCCTAATCCTAACCCTAACCCTTATCCTTCCCCTAACGCTAACCCTAACCCAAAACAAACCCTAACCCTAACCCTAACCCTAACCGTTACCCTAACCCTAACCCTAATCCTACCCCTAACCCTTCCCCTAACCCTAACCCTAACCGTTACCCTAACTCTAACCCTAATCCTAACCCTAAACCTTACCCTTACCCTAACCCTATCCCTAAAACTAACCCTAACCCTAAACTTAACCCTAACCCTTACCCTCACCCTAACCCTAACCCTAATCCTTATCCTAACCCTAACCCTAACCCTAGTCCTTACCCTAACCCTAACATTAACCCTAAACCCTAACCCTAATCCTTAACCTATCCCTAACCCTAACCCTAACCCTAACCCTTACCCTTACCCTAACCCTAAACCTAACTCTAACCCTAACTTAACCCTAACCCTAAACCTTACCCTAACCTAACCCTTACCCTAACCCTAACCCTATTCCTAACCCTAACCTTAACCTTAACCCTAACACTAACACTACCCCTTACCCTTACCCTAACCCTAACACTAAACCTAAAAGTAACCCTAATTCTTACCCTTACTCTAACCCTAAACCTTACCCTAAACTTAACCCTATCCCTAACCCTATCCCTTACCCTAAGCCTAACTCTAAACCTAAAACTAACCCGAACCTTTACCTTTACCTTAACCCTAACCCTATCCATAACCCTAACCCTTACCGTTACCCTAAACCTAACCCTAACCCTAACCCTAACCCTTACCCTAACCATAACCCTAACCCTAACCTCCCCTTACCCTTACCCTAACCCTAACCTTAACCCTAACCCTAACACTAACTCTAACCCTTAACATAACCCTAACCTTAACCCTAAACCTAACCTTAACCCTAACCCTAACCCTAACCCTAACACTAACCCTAACCCTAACCTTAAACCTAACACTAACCCTTAACCTTACCCTAACCCTAACCCTAACCCTTACCCTTACCCTAACCCTAAACCTAACCTTAACCCCAACACTAAACCTAACCCTAAACCTAAACCTAACCCTAAACCTTACCCTTACCCTAACCCTAATCCTTACCCTAACCCTAACCCTAACCCTATCCCTAACCCTAACCCTAACCCTATCACTTACCCTTACCCTAACCCTAAATCTAACTCTAACCCTAACCTTAACCCTAACCCTAAACCTTCCCCTAACCCTAACCCTTACCCTAAACCTAACCGTATCCCTAAACCTAACTTTAACCTTAACCCGAACCCTAACCCTAACCCTTACCCTTACCCTTACCCTAACCCTTACCCTAACCCTAACCCTAACCCTAAACTTAAACCTAACTCTAACCCTAACCCTAGCCTTAACCTTAAACTTAACCCTAATCCTAACCCTTACCCTTATCCTAACCCTAAACCAATCCCTAACCCTAACCCTAAACTTTACCCTTACCTTAACCCTAACCCTAACCCTAACCCGAACCCTCAACCTTACACTTACCCTAAACCTAACCCTAACCCTTACACTAAACCTACCCCTAACCCTAACCCTAACCCTTACCCTTACCTTAACCCTAACCCTAATCCTAACCCTAAGCCTAACACTAACCCTAACATATACACTTACCCTAAACCTAACCCTAACCATAAACGTAACCCTATACCTAACCCTAACTCTAACCCTACCCTAACCCTTACCCTAACCCTAACCCTAACCCTAACTCTTACCCTTAACCTAAGCCTAACCCTAACCCTAACCCTAACGTGAAACCCAACCCTAAACACAACCCTAACCCTAACCCTTACCCTTACCCTAACCCTAACCCTAAACGTAACCCTAACCCTAACCCTAACCCTAACCTTACCCTAACCGTAACCCTAAACCTAAACCTAACTCTTACCCTTACCCTAATCCTAACCCTAACCCTAAACTTAACCCTAACGCTTACCCTAAACCTAACCCTTACCCTAATCCTTACCCTTACCCTAACCCTAACCCTAAACCTAACACTAACCCTTACCCTAAACCTAAACCGAACCCTAACCTTATCCCTAAACCTAACTCTTATTCTGACCCTAACCCTAACCATAACCTAAACCTAACCATAACCTGTAACCCTAAACGTAACCCTAAACCTAACCCTAACCCTTACCTTTACCCTAAGCCTAACCTTAATGGTAACCCTACCCCTAACCCTAACCCTTACCCTTATCCTAACCCTAAACCTAAAGCTAACCCTAATCCTAACCCTAACCGTAACCTTAACCCTAACCCTAACCCTAACCTAACCCTTACTCTTTCCCTAACCCTAAACCTAACCCTAACCCTAACACCAAACCCTAACCGTATTCATAACCCTTATACTTACCCTAACACTAACCCTAACCCTAACCCTTACCCTAAGCCTAAACCTAAACCTAAGACTAACCCTAACCCTTACCTTTACCGTAACCCTAAGCCTATCCCTATCCCTAACCCTTACCCTTACCCTAACCCTAACCCTAAACCTAACCCTAACCCTTACCCTAACCATACCCCTAACCCTAACCTCCCCCTTACCCTTACCCTAACCCTAACCCTAACCTTAAAACTAACCCTAACCCTAACCCTTACCCTTACACTAACCCGAACCCTAAACCTAACCCTAACCTAACCCTAACCCTAACACCTAACCCTAACCCTAACCCTAAGCCTTAAAATTACCCTAACACTAACCCTAACCCTAACCCTAAACCTAACACTTACCCTAACACTCACCCTAATCCTAACCATAATTCTTACCCTTACCTTAACCCTAACCCTTATCCTAAACTTAACCCTAACCCTAACCCTATCCCTAACCCTTACCCTTACCCTAAGCCTAACCCTAAACCTAACACTAACCCTAACCCTTACCTCTACCCTAACCCTAAACCTATCCCTAACCATAACCCTTACCCTTACCCTAACCCTAAACCTAAACCTAACCCTAACCCTAACCCTTACCCTAACCATAAACCTAACCCTAACTTCCCCCTTAACCTTACCCTAACCCTAACCGTAACCTTAACCCTAAACCTAACCCTTACCCAAAACTTTACCATTACGCTAACCCTAACCCTAAACCTAACCCTAAACCTAACCCTATACCTAACCCTAACCCTTACCCTTACCCTAACCATAACCCTAAACTTAACCATAACCATAACCACTAACCCTAACCCTAACCCTTACCCTTACACTAACCCTAACACTAAACTTAATGCTAACCCGAACCCTAAACCTAATCCTTACCCTAGCCCTAACACTAACCCTAATCTTACCCTAACGTTAACCCTAACCCTTACCCTTTCCCTAACCCTAACCCTAACCCTAAAACTAACCCTAACCCTAACCCTAACCCTAACCCTTACCCTTTCCCTAACCCTAACCCTAACTCTAACACTAACACTTACCCTTAACCTAAACCTAACGCTAAACCTAACCCTAATCCTAACCCTAACCACAACACTGAACCTAACCCTAACCCTAAACCTAACCCTAAACCTTACCCTTACCCTAACCCAAACCCTAACCATAACCCTAACCCTAACCATAACCCTTACACTAACTGTAACCCTAATCCTAACCCTAACCCTTACCCTTACCCTAACCCTAACCCTAACCCTAAAACAAACCCTAAACCTAACCCTAACCCTAACCGTTACCCTAACCCTAACCCTAATCCTAAACCTAACCCTTCCCCTTACCCTAATCCTATCCCTAAAACTAACCCAAACCCTAAACTTAACCCTAACCCTTACCCTCACCCTAACCCTAACCCTAATCCTAAAACTAACCCTAACCCTAACCCTATCGCTAACCCTTACCTTTACCCTAACCCTAAACCTAACCCTAATCCTTACCCTAAACCTAACCCTAACCCTAGCCCTTACCCTAACCTAACACTAACCCTAACCCCTAACCCTAACCCTTAACCTATCCCTAACCCTAACCCTAACCCTAACCCTTACCCTAACCCTAAACCTAACTCTAACCCTAACTTAACCCTAACCCTAAACCTTACCCTAACCCTAACCCTTACCCTAACCCTAACCCTATTCCTAACCCTAACCTTAACCTTAACCCTAACCCTAACTCTAACCCTTACCCTTACCCTAACCCTAACACTAAACGTAACCCTAACCCTAACCCTAACCTTAACCCTAGCTCTAACCCTAATCCTAACCTTAACATTAACCTAAAAACTAATCCTAACCCTTACCCTTACCCTAACCCTAAACCTAACCCTAACCCTAACCCTAACCTTTACCCTTACCCTAACCCTAATCCTAACCCTAACCCGAACCCTCAACCTTACCCTTACCCTAAACCTAACACTAACCCTTACCCTAATCCTACCCCTATCCCTAACCCTAAACCTTACCCTTACCTTAACACTAACCCTAACCCTAACACTAACACTTACCCTAAACCTCACCCTAATCCAAACCCTAATTCTTATCCTTACCCTAACCCTAAACCTAACCCTAAACTTAACCCTAACCCTAACCCTATCCCTAACCCTTTCCCTTACCCTAAGCCTAACTCTAAACCTAAAACTAACCCGAACCTTTACCTTTACCCTAACCTAACCCTAACCCTAACCCTAACCCTTACCCTTACCCTAAACCTAAACCTAACCCTAATCCTAACCCTTACCCTAACCATAACCCTAACCCTAACCTACCCCTTACCCTTACCCTAACCCTAACCTTAACCCTAACCCTAACCCTAACTCTAACCCTTAACATTACCCTAACCTTAACCCTAAACCTAATCTTAACCCTAACCCTAACCATAACCCTAACACTAACCCTAACCCTAAACTTAACCCTAACCCTAACACTTAACCTTACCCTAACCCTAACCCTAACCCTAACCCTTACTCTTACCCTAACCCTAAACCTAACCTTAACCCCAACACTAAACCTAACCCTAAACCTAAACCTAACCCTAAACCTTACCCTTACCCTAACCCAAACCCTAACCCTAACCCTAATCTTAACCACAACCCTTACCCTAACCCTAACCCTAACCCTAACCATTACCGTAACCCTAACCCTAATCCTAACCCTAACCCTTCCCCTTACCCTAACCCTAAACCTAAAACTAACCCTAACCCAAAACTTAACAATAATCCTTACCCTAACCCTAACCCTAACCCTAATCCTTACCCTAACCCTAACCCTAACCCTATCCCTAACCCTAACCCTAACCCTAACACTTACCCTTACCCTGACCCTAAACCTAACTCTAACCCTAACCTT